>SNQJ01S0061168.1:24452-38012 GCA_010110895.2 Picea sitchensis | reverse complement strand
CACTATTGTAAATCCTTCAATCCTATCCCAAGTTGTTCTTAAGGGGGGATGTTAGGATATTTAGACACTTAGGAGTTAGTTAAGATCTACTTGGTCTAATGTGTCGTTAGGTAAAAGTGTGCTTCTTTAGTATGCATTAGTATGAATTTGTAGTTAGGAAATCCGACGATCACGATATGTTCCCAACATAGAGTGATCCAACGGTTCATATTCTCCTCGATATTAATGGCCATTGATCTATGGCTTAACACCGATTGGTCCATGATCTCTATTTAAAGAGCATGGAGGGTCATTTGTTGATGATCGATTGTGATAAAATCTCTTGTAAAATCTCTCTGTAATCTTTTTCTTTTGCATTAATAAACTGCTCCAAGTGGCCGTGTTGGCTGGGTCCATGGATGTTTCCCCATAGGAGTTTTACCACAGGAAAACATTAGTGTGTTGATATTTGATCTGGTTATGTGAGTGGTTACTGAAGGTGTTTGTCCTCTATTTGAATACCTGTGTTGTCGAACAAAAACATAATAATGGGATGGACCTCTTGCCAAAGTACTTGGAGAATCCCACGTCCATACCAGTGGACATAACTAGAATTCAGGTTGACTCTTTGAAGAACCCTTATCAAGAAATCACATGGTTATTCACCAAAATAACAGGTCAGGAAAATATTGCTTCCATATCTCAGATGATTTTGTATATCTTGTATTTTACAGTCCAAGAGAAAGCTATTTTTGACCGGGGTATGCTCATTTCCATCGAAATTTCTTCCTAATTATCACATTACAAAAAGGATAAGAAATTCTTTATGGCTTCATATTTGATATATGCTATCACACATTGTTACCAATTCCCAAATTTGACTATCAACAAGAGGATAAAATGTGAAGCAGACCCTGTTACCTTTTGGTATCATGTGTTATGGAGGCATTAAACCCCTTTATTTTTCTATTAAGTTTATAATGATTTCATTTCAGTTTTCAAAAAACTTTTATTCAATGAAAGCACTTCCATGATATCGATTAAAACTGCCAAATTTCTAGAGAAGAAAGGAATGATAGAAAAAATGGAAAATCATAGTATTATAAGAATATTTTTTTTCAAAATAAAATCCTTCCTTTCTTCCATATTATGTGCCTGATAAATTATTCATCACGAAGGTAGCAAGGAAATACAATTTCTGGTTGAAATTTTTCCATGAAAAAAGAAAAAATCAATTTATTCCTCTGCCCTGGAAGATTGGAGAATTTGTATTGAGGAATATAAATAAAATTGAAGAATTTGCAGGTCATTTTAAAAATGTTAGTTTGAAATATGTTGAGAAGATCAAAGGTTTTGACCCAAACAAAACCTTTTTTGAACATATGCAATCAGTGAGGTTTAGCAATTGTTTTATTCAAATGGTTTCGAGTGAAGAAGAAGAAATAAATAGCCAAAACACTCTTGCACATGATATCGTCGATCTAGAAACCCTACTCAGTAGAAACGATCATTATAAACAAAAAGGAAAGAATTCCGGTGAAAGGAATTCTCAATCTCCAGTTGTCACTCCGAAAAATACTACATCCATAAGTAATTCTGCAGCAGCCTACCCAGTTAAGAAGTCTTTCAACAATAGCTCTAGTGGAGGAGGAGATAAGAACCCTCTCTCCAGAAAAATTGAAAGTTCCCACAAACTTCCTGTAAGAAAGAAAAGAAAAAATCCATTGCAGGAGGAGGAGATTGTTCTCTTAGAAAATGATATTCAAAGTTTCTCTTTGGAAGATATAGAATTGGAAGCATATATTGAAAAAATAGAATTTCCTTAAATAAACCAGCAGGAGCATGTTGTTCAATAGAATATTGCATTGGAAGTTGTCAGGAATGAAAGTTTTAGTGAAGATGAATCTTTTACTATTCAGAGTGTTGTTTTTTATAAAGATTCTAAAAAGTTAATATTGGAAAGAAGTGATCATAGAAATATGAAAGGAAAAACCCACTCAGAGGTTGACCTTAAGTATATGCGACCATCTCAAATTTCCAAAATGCACAAGGAAAACGGGGATGCGCTTGATGATTCTATTGATGGTTTGGAAGCTAAGAATGTGAGGCTAAAGGAAAGAATCAAAGAATTGGAAATTGCCTTGATGCCTCTTCCCATTTTGGATATCCCTTTAACAATGATAAAGCCAACCACATGAGGTACCAAATTCAAAGGATCATCAATTTTTCTTATGGTTGTTCGAAATTATGTCAAGAGGAATATGAAAAAGAGAATGTCACTCATAATGGAGGCCTGGGAAGTCTCTATAAATATTGTTTCGTTTGGTTCAAAAGCGCATACGTTCCACAAATATATTCAATCTAATTTTAAAAATGAAGAAGGTTTTTATACAAATGTTGTCATACCATTCGTAATAAAAATTTCAAATATGACAGAGGCAAAAAGGAGAGAAGAAGATTTGCCTTTTCCCACTCGAATTAAACAGTTGAAATCCCAATGAATAGAAAAGATTAAAAATATAAAATATATTATTCAAACTTGTAGTGAAGTCATAACAAAGAGAAAATAATTATTCAAAAGGATTACATAAATAGGCTTAGCAGGTAGCACTAACGAAGTTCAACATCCCAAGTAAATATTTAATTCAATATTTATGACAAAGAAACAGTTTGATCAACACATGGAAATACTAAAAGGATTATCGACCGGAAAATTAAATAGTGTAATTGAGTATGGTGAAGAAGAAATTGATAATTGGCTTATTGATTACTCTATAAAAAATCAATACATTGAAGAATCAATCCATGATATTTCTCACGATCTAATAAATTTAGAAGGAGAATTATTTAATATAAAAATTAGACATGAGATAAATGTTGCACCCATGAAAAATTATATTGAAGATTGGTTTAAAAGAGCAATTGATAAGTTAACTAAAGAAGGCCAAGAAACAATAGTTGGGATAGTTCCAGAAACCGTTAGCGAGGAGAATAAAGGAACAACAACAAGCAAGTGAAGGGAGAGAGATACCATCATAGTTAGTCCATGCTAATCACATTCTTCTTTCTTTATCAGTTTTCATCCAGTTATTCTTCTTCTTTGAATAGAAAGGTATATCTGGAATCTGATAACCTTCTCTTTGTCTTCTTTTTAGATCCTACTGCTCTGAATCCTCCCACCTTATTCCTTAATCTAGATTTATGACCAGAACGAAAGGAATAACAGACTGAATACAATAACACAGAGATACATAGAACAACATAAGATATCCAATGAACAATAACTTTTATTGAATAAATAAAATAGGCTGAAACTGTAAAATTGCAGAACTGAAAAACAACTTGCTCGAATGGTGGTAGCTATCTCTGAGAAGAGATGTGGCTGCTATGTGCATCCATATGAGAAGAATGATTACAATGAGGCTACACAAGCCTTTTTAACATTATTCATGAATTCCAAAACCCTAGACATCCAAAAACCTAACCCTAGGAGATGAAACACCAAAAGTTATGTGGGCCCCGAGGGGTAAGTTGGTACCTCAACTTCCCAGGGTCATAACTTTTGCATACGATCTTTGTTTTATGTGCGTGATAGCCTATTGGAAAGGTATTTTCAAGAAATACACATTATGTCATCAAACTCTGACTTCATTTATAGGTCGACTGTGGCAAGACAAAAAAACATGTTTAGGGCCCCAAAACGACCCTGGAAGTACAAAAAGATGTAATGACATGAAAATTCCAAAATAAGCTAGTTGGATTAGGTGGGTGGTCATCGATCTCCACCTGGAAGTTGTGTAGGGATTTAGACAACCCCAAAAGTGTAGAACCCACAATTACAAAGAATTACAGAAGAACGTGTTGAACTAACAACCGTCAAGAGGATCCAGTTGGAATAGGTGGGTGGCCATCAATATCCACCTGGATCAGTCCTCCCCCATTAGGAAGCAATGGTCTCCATGACATTGAGTGCCCCTATCAGGTGAGGAAAATTTTGTTGAATTTGGTCCCGGGTGATCCACTTTCCTTGGTGTAAGAGTTGTCGTGCCTTGAAAACCCGATAAAGATGGATCCTATGCTGGCGAGTTCCCTTGACCTGTGTGTCCAATATTTGATCAGTGGATGCATGCTCCATTCAATCAGGGTTGATCTATGTTGGTTTCAACTATTCTACGATCTCTGAGGTGTCCAATAATGGTGGAAAATATGGTTGAAGGAGGTCTAAATTGAACACTGGGTGCAAGCCAAGGAAGGGTGGAGTGTTGAGCTCAAAGCATTGCTACCCACAACCTTAGTGATAGTGTAAGGTCCATAGTGAAGTGGGTGGAGCTTACGATGGGGCCTTGTAAGACGCTCTTTCTACAAATGTAATCAGACCTTGTCACCCACCTCAAACTAGTGTGATACCCAATGTTGATCATGGTGTTGCTTGTACTTAGCATTGGCTTTTTGCAAAATCTCATGGACCTATTGGCGGATGTGTTGATTTTGCTCAATGAATCGGGTGGATTTTTCCTTCTCAGACTGAACATGGGAATATTATGCCTATGTGGTTGCAAGAGGTAGTGCAACATCAATGGGACCCAAGGGTTGGAATCTCAACCCCACTTGAAATGGGATATGGCCGGTGGAGCTATGGAGAACCCTGTTGTAGTTGTGTTGAACATAGGGAAGGATATCATCCTAGGTACATGAATGCTTAGATTTGTACATGTGCAATATGTGCACAATCATCCGATTGAGGACCTTTGTATGGCCATCGGTTTGGGGGTGGAAAGCAGTGGATTTAGTGAGCTTCGTGTCCAACAGTGACCAGATAATCGACCGAAATGTATTGAGGAACCTGTTGTCTCGATATGAGGTGATGGTCTATGGTATCCCAAAATGGACCCACACACGTTCGAAGAATATCTTGGGAGTATCTGTCGTTGTGATTCTCTTCTTGTAGGCTGTGATAATTTCCATCTTCGAAAATCGATCAACCACCACAAATACACAATCATTGTTGTGCTTGGTGGATGGAAGCCCAGACATGTAATCCATAGAGATGGATTCCCAAGGCCTCTCAGGAGCAGGAAGAGGGGTGTATAAGCCTTCCTTCTTGATGGTTGGCTTGGAAATGGCATAGGCAATGCATGATCTAATATACTTTTTGACGTCTTGTTGAATTTTTGGCCAATAATTTTTTTTCTGTAGAACGACCATAGTTTTCTCCATGCAAAAATGTCCTACCATCCGACTATATTGAGCCTCCCAAATCAACTTTGCACGCTCTCTTGTGGGAACACAGAGGTGGTCCATATGGCATAACAATCCATCCTGGATCTGAAAATAGGTGACATTTTCTCTTGTACCCAAGAGCTGACAGGTGGCGGTGAATTCAGAGTCACACTGATAAAGTTGGGGCCACTCAAATGCCCTATGCCCATAGGAATGCAACACTGTGGTGAGTGAAAAAATGGGAGGGCGACTGAGGCAGTCGGTGACACGATTTGTGCTCCCTGTTTTATACTTGATGTTGAGATGGAATTGTTTTAGGTATGTGGACCACTTTTGATGGTGGTTGTTTTGCAACTTCCCTTGTGTCTGTATGAACTCTAGAGGCTTGTGATCAGTGTGGATGATTGTCTCCTTTCCCAGAATGTAATGTTTCCATTGATGACAAGCTTGCAAAATGGAATACATTTCTTTGTCATAGGTGGGATATTTCTGGATAGTATCTAAGAGTCTCACTATGGTATGCTACTAGATGACCATGCTGAGTGAGAACTGCACCTACAACATAGTCAGAGGCATGAGTCTCAATCTCATATGGTTGTTGAAGATAAGGTAAGGAGAATAATGGAGCTGAGCACAAACAATGCTTCAGATCATCAAATGCTTGTTGTTGTGCATGTCCCCATGCAAACTTTTCCCTGCCACCTCCCTTGGTGACTTGGCTGAGGGCCCATGCAATATGGGAGAATCTCAACACGAACCTTCGGTAGAAGTTGGAAAGTCCCAAGAAGCTTCGAAGCTCGGTTAGTGTGGTCTGGGCTGGCCAGTCATGAATGACTTGGATCTTAGTTGGATCCACATGTACCCAATTCTCATCAACAATGTAGCCCAAGTATTGGACCCTGTTCATGCCAAAGGAGAATTTTTCCAAGTTGGAATATAGCTTGTGCTGCCGCATAGTGCCCAAAACCTGTTGAATATGTTGAATGTGCTCTTCCCAAGTTCTGTTGAAGATGAGGATGTCATCCAAATATACCACCATAAAAGAGTTGGTGAATGGTCTCAATACATCATCCATCAATCTCATGAAAGTGACTCGAATGCTGGAGCTTGTAGATGAATTTTGTTTGGATCCTGGAACTGCCTGCTGATTTGATGTAGGTTGTTGACGATCTATCTTTGACTCCTTCTTATTTTCTGGTCTTTATTAGTGATTGTGCCTACTTTTTGCAAAATCGTGCATTGGAATATGGAATCAGTGATTGACTACTGATCTTCCGCTGCCAGGTGCCTTCATGCCATGTGTTTTTAATCCACACAATTTGCTTACTATTCTCGTACTGGTTTCTTTGCCATCTGTACCTTTGAATAACTTTACTGGGAATTATCTTGTAGTTGAAGGTGGCTGATGGTGGTGGTAGTTTGACACCTTAGCTTGGCGCGGGCTCGTTATGGGATAGTTGTCGGTAAAACGATCATGGGGGAAAATGTGATTGGTTACTAATATGAGGACGTGGGGACAAGTGTCGAGTAGGGGGATGGGAAGAGTGGATGTGGGAGTGTGAGTGGTAGGAAGAAGGGAAGTATAGGAGGAGAGGTGGATGGTATTGGGAATGAGGGGACAGGTGGCGTGTGGTGAGAGGGGAAGTATAATTGGGAGGTGATGTGTAGTGAGAGGGGGGAATAGTGAGTGGTAGGGTGAGTGGAGGACAAGTGTTAAGTAGGGAGAGGAGGAGTGACAGTGGGGAAATGGTGGTATTGGGTGGTGGTTTGGCAGATTTCATAGAGGGGGGTAGACGGTAAGCGGAAATAGGAGGGGGTTGGTCCAAAATGACGAGGAGGCGCCACGTTAGGTGGGACCTACGGTGGGGAAAGCCACTTTTAGGACCCCCCCCACTGTTAAAGGCATAAATGTTGGGGGGGTCCGAAAAGCGTTGAGGACCGTCGATCTGTGAGGTGATGGATTCCGCTGCTGACAACATGTGTGAGAATTACCCACTACACGACAAAGTGTATTTTCCATTAGTAACTTAGGATAAAAAATATGCACAAGGTAGTGTTAAGATTACCTTTTCCATTTTACACCATGGTCTTATTTTCCTAAGCTAGAAATACCAAATTTGATCAACTTAGGGTGTATTTTGAAATGAAAACCCTGCATATGTTTTCTTTCCTTTTGATTTTTGGAAATCATTTGCAGAATGGAATATTATTTCCAACATAAAATGACTAGAGGAAGAAATTTCAATCACTAGGTGATACTATGAAATATAGGGTTATAACAGTGGCTCCACTTGGGGATGGTGCTCTCCTTGTGAGGCGCTAAGAACAACATATACTAAGTAGCCTTGTTCATTGGGATGATCCCAAAACTTGCAACTTGCTCTATCATGAAACCTCTATGACTAAAAATCAATCGATAATCTGCTCCAAACCTTAACTGAATCAAATTCACTCTGAAATCTGAATTGTACTCTAAAACTGAAAACTGAAAATCAAGTTGAAAATTTGTTGAAAGGAATGCTCCCCAAGACGAGCTTATTCACACTCTCCTACGCTAATCTGCTGAAATTATTTCTCAATTAGGTAATGGAAAAATGTTAATGAAGCCAATCCAACAGTTGATCCAATAACTCTGCTCTTTCACTATTTTTAACAAAACTCAGAACTAGAGCTTGTAAGGGCACTAGAAACTGATTGTCAATTTGATATTCACTACATAGATCTTTGCCATATAAAACAAAAAAGGCACTGGAAATCGATTGGAATTCTGAAGTGAAAAAATCCTCCATATAGATAACTATGGGATCATGATAAACATGGCCTATTTCTTGGTGTTCCAAGTATTCAGCAAATTCAAGGTCATAATTGGGTATTGCACATATGCTATCTATATCATCATACAACCAAAGCAAATTTTCAGAAGAGCTTTGTAATGAGGTTCGTGCTGAACAAGACCATGAAGCCAACTGCCTAATCAAGTCTATGGCATAACTTTTTTTAATCTCATAGCTAGCAAATGGAATGGGACTTTGACTACACATATCATCCAAAACATTAGCTATTGGGTCTTGGAGAAACTGAGAAGACTGCTGCAATTTATTATGCAATGATTTCAATGAGGCTACATGATTTTCTATAGGCTTACCAGTCCTTGCTTATGAGATATTAACAACATTTTTCTTCAAAAATGAAATGAACCAAACCTTAATGGTACAAAATTATGCTGCATCAATTCATCTATGATTTGAAAATTAATATAACTCAGGGGTTGTAATTCCGAAGCTAAAACAACTTCCATATCACAAATGACATCCTCAACTGATTCATAAGAAAGTTTCCCCATAATACTGCTTACAACTTGCTTATCTGCTTGCTTATATATTTCTCTTAGAAATTGGAAAGAGGCAAGACACAGAGGCAAAGATCTTTCACTTGAGAATTTTCTGAATTTTCCTCATTGCTGTCATGATTAATATGCACAGGTTGATTGTCATATTTGAATTGCTTCAACTAATCTTCTTCCTCCCAAAAATATGTTGTTGATTGCTTTGAAGAATCAACCTTGTTGTAATCATCATCATATTGATCATACTTGGGTAGATCATCCATATAATAAATGTCACAAGCATACACATTAGATCAGCTGATTGCTCCTCCACAAAGCTGCTTTTGAGTTTCATCTTTTTCCATGGCATGAAGTGAATACATAAAAAAATCATTTTTTGATCTATGATACCAAGGATAAGCATCAATATGATTAGGAACAATGACCCTTTATTTTTCTGTAAAAAATGGAACATGGTGATTTTGAATAGCAATTTCATCTCTCATGATAATCTTTTGCATCATTTCTTTCATTGTGCTTGCCAGAATGTTTAGTTTCACTTCAGAAGATGTCAAATGCTCCTTCTCTATGTTTTCCTTCTCTTCTTCCTTTAACTTTGACTTTTTGATCAAAAAATTAGTTTCTAAACCTATTTCACTATCCTACATTTCGTTGAGTGTTGTAGTGTTCCTTTCTTTCAGATGAAATGCCATTTCTGGATCAAAGGCATCCGGGTAATGTAAGAGAGCTAAACCAGGAGGGGGTTTTATATCAATAGACATTGAATGGTAAACTTGATTGAACCTGGCTGAAAAGTGCTGCACTGTTTCTCCTGGCTGTCTTTTCAAATGATCATATTCTTCTAAAATGAGAAAAACATTCCTCTTGATCACCCATTATTTAAGGAATACTTTCACAAACTGATTGAAATCACAGATGCTTGCAGCTGAATTTTTTTTGAACCATTCCTTAGCTTTACCTTTCAAAGATAGAGAAAAAATCATGATACAAACATCATCTTCTTCAACCTCAAAAAGGTCAAGAAAATGTTCAAAACCCTGAATGTGTTTTTTAGCAGTGATGTTACCATATTCTCCATCAAACCTGGGAAGCTATTTGTAATAATTTGCAGGGAAATCATGGAGTATAGGAGGTAAGACAAGAGGCTTGTACCTATCTGGAATTTTAACAGGTGTAGGAGTATGTACAGGAACTGCAAAATTAGGCTTAATCTTTTGAGGCTCATCAGGTTGAATATGATCAACATAAGTTTCAGCAGTATGGTCCTGACAAGGATCAGGTAAAGAGAAAAAATTAAAAATAAATCCTATTATGTCTTGGATAAAATTCCAACTTGAATACCTGATCTTTCCAGATTGTCTTGTCATGTTTCAGGTTCTTCCTCCAATTGAGTCTTTGAATTGAAAGTGATTTGGAGTTGATTGGATTCAGTGGGTAGATGATTCATCCTTCTTGTGTCTGATCATTGTCCACCATCCGTAGTCAGATCTGGAACTTGATATGATTTTTTGAGGAACATTCCCCAATATGGCCGCCAAAATGTTAGCACTCTATAATTTCTCAGGCTGATAAAGAAATGGACATAGGTAACTATTTCAAGCATCTTTAGGTTGAATTCTGACCCTTCAACCAAAGAGGGCTCTCTCACACAAAAATACTCAACAGATTTAGCAATGAACACACAAAAGGTCAGATTCTATAATATAACATGTTATGTTTGGTTGGAACAATAAGGGAGGGCCATTAGGAAATGGAGTCATAATTCTGAATTAATCAATACAAGGTTAACAAGATAATATTGTAGGGAAGGGTAGGCAAATTCATTGGATCCTCAAAGATTTAATGTATGGAAGAGATGGAAAAGGTCTAGAAATCCAATTAAAAGCATAGCAATTAAGAATTTTGATTTCAATATTCAGTGGAAAACACAAAAATTATTCCAAGCCAGAGACAGAGTATACATTAAACAAATTATGTTTCTTTATCTTCTCAGAATAATTCAGAATGTAGAAAGCAGTAGTGATAACATAAAGAAATTTTTTACAAAGAAAGATACACTTCACCAATGAAATTTGTCACAAGAATCCTGCAATTGTCGCACTGTATTACTGACATTTGATCAAAGGAGGCTCTATGAGCTGCTCTACAATATGATCCTATCCTAAGAACAAGTCCCAACCCATAATACTTTGAAATGGGAATTATTTATAAGTTTTTTACAAAGGATCTTGTCATAAATGAGCAGGATTTATTTCAGGGATATGTAAACTAACTGTATCTCTAATTACAAAAAATATAGTAATCTTTAAGATCGGTTCAGATTTCAAGTGCTTGATTTGATTGACTAAAGATAATCTTTAGATGTAATCATTATGAAATAAACTGCCAAGTGACTCGAATGATGGAGCTTGTAGATGAATTCTATTTGGATCCTCGAACTGCTTGCTGATTTAATGGAGGTTGTTGATGATTTGTCTTTGACTTCTGCTTAGTTGCTGATATTTATTAGTGATTGTGGCTGATTTTTGTAAAATCGTGCATTGGAATATGGAATAAGTTATTTACTATTGATCTTCCGCTGCCAGGTGCCTTCATGCCATGTGTTTTTAATACACATAATTTGCTTACTATTCTCGTACTGGTTTCTTTGCCATTTGTACCTTTGAATAACTTTACTGGGAACTATCTTGTAGTTGAAGGTGGCTGATGGCAGTGGTAGTTTGACACCTTATCTCGGTGCGGTCTCGTTATGGGATAGTTGTCGGTCAAACGGTCATGGAGGAAAATGTGATTGGTTATGAATAGGAGGATGTGTGGACAAGTGTTGAGTAGGGGGATGGGAAGAGTGGATGGGGTAGTGTGAGTGGTAGGAAGAAGGGAAGTATAGGCGGAGAGGTGGATGGTATCGAGAATGAGGGGATAGGTGGTGTGTGGTGAGAGGGGAAGTATAAGTGAGAGGTGACATGTAGTGAGGGGGGAATAGTGAGTGGTAGGTTGAGTGGAGGACAGGTGTTAAGTAGGGAGGAGTGCCGACGGGGAAATGACGGTATCAGGTGGTGGTTTGGCAGATTTCAGAGGGGGGGTAGGCGGTAAGCAAAAATAGGATGGGGGTTAGGCAGTAAGCAGAAATAGGAGGGGGGGGGGTCTGAAATGATGAGGAGGTGCCATGTTAGGTGGGACCCGCGATGGGAAAAACCACTTTTCAGATCCCCCCACCATTAAAGGAAGAAAGGTCGGGGGGGTTCTGAAAAGCATCGAGGACCGTCGATCTGTGAAGTGATGGATGGCACTGCTGACAACATGTGCGAGAATTACCCACTAAACAACAAAGTGTCTTTTCCATTAGTAACTTAGGATAAAAAATATGCGTTTGGTAGCGCTAAGCTTACATTTTCCATTTTACACCACGGTCTTATTTTCCTAAGCTAGAAATACCAAATTTGATCAACTTAGGGCGTATTTTGAAACGCAAACCCTACATATGTTTTCTTTCCTTTTTATTTTGGGAAATCATTTGCATAATGAAATATTATTTCCAACATAAAATGAATGGAGGAAGAAATTTCAATCACTAGGTGATACTATGAAATATAGGGTTATAACACACAACATGTTGCTTCCACAAATATGGTTGGCCTAAAAGAACATCACAATATCAAGGGGAGCAATATCACACAATACCTCGTCTTTGAAGGGCTTGATGATGTAGGGCAGATGACACTGTTGGCTGATGCAAAGATATCATCCTTGGTGAAGCCAACTGATGGTATAGGGCTGGGGGTGTGGTGTTATCATCAGGTTCAGTCGCTTGACAACCTCTCCTAAAATTAGGTTCTTTTAATTGCCGCTATTGACAATGAAACGCAACGAAGTCTCCTTTACCCACATTTGTGAGTGAAAGAGGCATTCCCCTTCCTATGGTTCTTCTCGTTCACTTGGTCGGACTTTGGTGGTAGAAAAAATGGCACTGGGTTTGGCATCAATGATCTGCTTCCCACTTTCTGTATTTTATTCGGAGTCAAGATCTGCCTCTGACTCAGAAGCTTTCAACTCGGCCACCAATAACTGCATGGAGTGACATTCTTCGATGTTGTGCCAAGGGATTTTATGGTATTCACACCATTTTCCCGTGTCCTTCTTTGAATTCTCATTACCCTTATTGGATTATGACTTGGATTGGTTGTCCTGAGAGTGACCATATTTTCTTTGTCCCTTGTTTTATGGGTTGGGGCCGCCTTTTCCCTGCTTCGGATGTGACGAGTTTGCAGATCCAAACTCTTGCCTCTTCTGCTTAAATTTTTGCTCGATCTTGACAACATATCTATAAGCCACACCTAATGATGCGATGTAATACCTCTAGGCTGAACCAAATTGTAATTGTAAATACAAATGTACGTAAGCTAGTGAGATGTTTGACATAATTTTGTATGCACCTTCCATGGTATAGTGCATGCATGTACTGTGTAGTAAAATGATGAAGTGTACACATTCTAGGATATCATGCACAACAACTTAAGTGAACACGATTTCGAGGCTAGGGAGCCTTTGTGTATATGTTGTGTTTTATAGGCTGGTGAACCAGTTATTATAAGCTAGGAGGCTTACATTTTGAATTAGGCCATAGAGCCTAGATGTTAAAGGCCAATGAGCCTATTTTTGTATATGTCTTATCATTAATATAAAATACATCGTTGTGCACAGACCAACCACGATAAAAGAGTATGGGGGACTAAACTCCACTAGTTAGGAAAAGGGGGGGCTAAAAGTTAAGGAAAAGGGGCTAAGCTAGGGAGCTTAAGCCAAAAAGGAATATTATATTAATATTCCTTAAAGTATAAAGTATGGATAATTATTTTATCCTAAGTTCTAAGAATGGGGGCAAGTGGGCCAAAGTAGCTCCCAACATGACAAGTGTCAAGTTGGGGACATGCATACGTATAGTTTGGACTTAGTTCATTTTGGGGTCATTCATCCATTCAAGCAATCATTCATTCATCCATTCAATAATTCCATGA
>SNQJ01S0061168.1:0-24402 GCA_010110895.2 Picea sitchensis | reverse complement strand
ATGGGGGCAAGTGGGCCAAAGTAGCTCCCAACATGACAAGTGTCAAGTTGGGGACATGCATACATATAGTTTGGACTTAGTTCATTTTGGGGTCATTCATCCATTCAAGCAATCATTCATTCATCCATTCAATAATTCCATGATCATGCTCTCATGCAATTAGTTGTCCTCCATACCTTAATGTCACTGTACCTGAACCTGTATCTGTACCCATACCTATTTGTGTACCTAGTTAGCTTGGGAGGTAGACTGAAGAAGAGGGTTATCAGGCTTGTGGGATATTGAAGAGGTGAATTGCCAGGCCCGTGATAAATCTCTCAAGGTGAGAGAATTGCTGGGAATTGATTGTCGAAGGTGATAACATACAACTACAAGGCTCTGAGACTCCCTGTCCATCCTGTTGCTGAAGCCCAGAAAGGAAGTGGGGCAGTCGAAGGACTGTTGAGCAAAGAAGGGGCACACTTCCTGGGGTAGGACAGGAATGTGGGGAATGAGGGATTGTAGGCTATTAGTTTGAGGTTTCACCTATGTCAGAGTCTTTCCTATTGTCTGAGATCCATTAGCATGATTAGGAATCCCTTTACCCCGATGGAGATTAGTCCCAGCTCAGGGGTGACCCACTGCTGAGAGTGATGAGAAGTGTGGTCTAAGGCTGGGAGGTTCGTGGAAGGTCTGAACACAGTTGGTGATATTATTACCAAGATAAGTGCCAATTGTGTGATAAATTACATGTTTCATTATTATTTATGTGGTTATTTTTATGGGTTTATCCTATGTGTGGTTTATAACTGTCTTTATATTTATGGGTATTGCCTGTATATGCTCCATGTATATGTTTACTGTTATTTCAGTATGAATCCATGCATTTACAAAATGTATTTGTTGGCCCTCAACTAAGTTTTGAGAAAACGTTGGTCGTGTTTGACCATTTTTGGGACTTCGACAGGCTGGTCGAAGACGGAGCGCCCAGGCGAAGCGAAGATTGTGGGATCTTGCTCATTTTGTGGGCTTTTTAGGTTTTAGGGTTTATGTAACAGGTATGGGATGTCAACCCATGGGTTTACCCATACTTAGGCCTTTTTGTAATGTATAAATAAGTAGCTAGGTGATGTAAGTAAAGGGGGGAAGTAATTGTCTTAGAGAGGTCATTGGCTTAGTGCATGACTAGTGGCTTCGTGCAAAGAGTATTGTAAGAGACTTCATGTACAGATTGTGTAAGGCTTTGTGCCCTGACCTAATTCGAGGAAGGAGGATATGGAGAGGTGCGTGCAGTTCTCCTATCCCTTGGTGGAGTTGTCTCTGTGGATTTGTGCACAGGAGAAGAGGAATGTAAGAAGCTTGAAGACTAATAGAGAAGAAGAAGTTGGTGGACGTAGCCCCACATTGGGGTGAACCACCTATATCCTGTGTTGTTGTGCTTTGTGCAATGTTGTTCATGGTGTTTATGTATTTCTTTGCTTAGTACAATGATATTGATGCATGATAGGTAGATCCATTGATGCTTAGTGCTTTATATATGAATGAATGCTAGATATGCTATGATGCTATGTGTTAAATGATTAGATGTGCTTAATCTTGATTACTACTGCACTGATAAGTAATAAGGGTTAATTTGTGATGTGAATAAGAATCATAACTTAATGCATGTTATTGTCTAAGTGCTCTGTTAAGTGTTGTAATCACAGATCTGTGTCCTAGCCAGGTTGTAGACACTTGAGTCCTGCAACCCCCACTACCTCTACCTCGGGTGAGACTTCATCTGCTTCGCAGGTGTTGCCGAAAGGGCCAATAGTTAGGGTTTTGTTGGTGCGTTGTTGAAGCGTTGAACCCTGAGTCTACCCCTGTGTGCCCAACAATATTTTTTTGTTTATGTTTTATATATAAAGTTCCACAAGAGTTCTGTGTGTATATGTTTTAATTGCATGCAGTTTGAAAAATTTATGTGGCATAGATCAGTTGAATGTTGGGTATGTTACAGTATTGTATCAGAGAATGAAAGTGTTTTCTAGAGTAGCATGCCCCAACATGGGTGGCCAGGGATGTTACAATATGGTATCAGAGCTTCAGTTTTCAACATTGAGCTTAGATGGGCCGAGCAAGTTGATTTGAAGCGAATTTTCACAGAGGATTGATTTCAAAGTGGCCAAATTTCAAGTTACAAAGTGTCCATGGTAAAAAGTAACAACAATTGCGCGAAATTGCGAAAAAGCCCCCAATTTCTGTTGTTAAATTCATGGGAAAATTGAGAAATTCGGCCATGTGGTGAGATATTCTTGATTTAATATCTATTCTAGCAAATTCAGACCTGGAATTGGTCAAATTTGAAGTTACAATGAAGCCATGACAGATGGAGTGAGATTAGTTGATTAAAATTCTCAATTTGTGAATTGAGTTTTGGAAAAATTCGTTCCAGAAATGTCAAACCACAACGATTTGTTGTTGCAGAGGTTGAACTGGTGTTATCGGGGTGAAATTGAACAAATTTCATAATTACAGAATGTCTATGGTAAAAATTGGGAAAAAATTAAGCAAAATCCCCAATTTCAGCAGTGGAATTCATGAGGAATTGATGTGCATAAAAAAATAATGTGTGCAGGTGGGCGCACTAAAAATGCATGATGCATAGTCAAAAGATTGTGATATGTGGAAAAATATTGGCGTGCTGGTGCACGCGCTAAAATTTGGCGTTGCGCGGAAAAATATTGGCATGCGGGCGCGCACGCTAAAATTTTGCACTGCGTGGAAAAATATTGGCGTACAGGTGCGCTCTCTAAAATTTGGCGCTGTGCGGAGAAATATTAGTGTGCGGGTGCGTGAGTTAAATTTAGCATTGGGTGGTGCAAATTGAGTGGTGCATTCGTATTAATGGTGCACGCGGTGTGCACATGCATACTAATGGCGCGCGTGGTGTGCACAGTATTGGCAGAGCACAGATGATTTTTTGTTGGTGCGCGCGCAATGTGGGTATATATTGTCATGCGATAGTTTAGTTAATGGCACACATAGAGTACTGGTGCACGGTGGGGGCGTACTAAACTTTGGCATGGTGCAACGCGTAGAGTAAAATGCACGTGGAATATTAGCGTGCAACACAAAAATGGCGCGTGACACAAAAACATTGCGCACAACAAGTTTTAGTGCAGGAACCAAAATTTTGCGCTGTGGATATTGGTGCACGACACAAAAGTATTGCGCGCCAGTTATTGGCGCGATAGAGAAGTGATACACAGTGGTTATAGGTGTGTGAATCATGAATCACCTTGTGGTGTTGTTGCGCATGCTAAATATGGGTGTATAGGTTGAAATTTGTGTGCGCAAAGTCGTTTGGATGGTGAAGAACAACAAAAAACCAACGAATTTCCGCGACATTTTATACTATTTGAACGCCATCTTTTTGTAGCACATTTTTGAGGCCCTTAAAAGTGTTTTTAGCTACTCAAAAACCATGAGAACAGAGTGTACCAAGGTACACTATGTCTTTGCACCTCAAATAAAAGAGCTCGGAGAGATATTTCTAATGGTGTAAACCGTTCGTCAAACGGAGCCTTTATGAGAAAGTTATAGGACAAACATTGGAGGGTAAACTTTAAGACCCAACTAACTTCGAAGAGCCATAAATTTCTTCTCCGGAATTAGATTGAGGTGCAAGAGTAGTCAATGGAAATCTATTGAACCATAGAAGATGAGCCTAGAGCTGAATTAAATTTATGGGCATGTTAAAAATGTTTAATATGACAAAGAAGGTACCTGTAGCATTCTAGACCAAAAACACGAATTGGCCTAGAACTTCAGCAGACTGTAACTAGCAGCCCAGAACCCAGAAAGAGGTGAAACTTTGAAAGACTATCCAAAATATGTATATGAAGAAACAAAATTGAGCTCCTATGAAAACTCCAGTGGAGTAGGTGAGAAAATGCATAATTACAGCGCATAGTTGCGCCAAGTTGAAGTGTGAACAAAACAATTAATGGACAATTTTCAAATAACCATAACTTCCTGCTCAAGACTTAGAATTGAGCATGGGAGAAGGCGTTGGAAAGGTGTTGGATACTAGAATATAAATATTCACCGAGAAAATTGATCTGGGAATTCAATTTTTTAGGAAATAAGAAGAAATAATTCTTATATATTATTGAACCAGAATGGTTCATATTTTTCATGAAATTGTTGAGTCAGTTAACCTAACAAAGTTTTGTTGGCTGCACATTTTGCATAGTTAACATCAAATAGATCAGATCAGGATCAACACAGAGTCCATATCAATGGAATATGCACATGTTACTTACAACTAGGAAGATGAGATCATAGGGATGGATGTTGATTTGGGCATTGAAGGAACAAGCTCCAATGGACATGGAGAATGAAGGGATGAAAACATGAATATGGTTGAGACCATTAAAAATTTTCAAAAGGATGTCCAAAGCCAGAAAGATGATAATGAAAGGCTTATGAGAGACAAGGAGAAACAAGAGGACTTCAACATGAAGTTAATGCAGAGCTTGAACATAATAGAAAAGAAATTGGATAAGGAGAGTGGCTCAAGCAAATCAGGAAGTCACAAGTCTCTTGATGAGAAAAGAAGAACCATAAGTGTTAGCAGACATCATTGTCACTCCTCGAGGCATTCCAATAAGAGAGCACACAGTAGCTCAAGTCCATCCCCTATCAGGAAGCATAAGAGGTCTAGGGTGGATGAGCTACGAGGAGAAATTAACAAAATCAAACCTCCTACATTTGATGGTGAGCACTGAAGGATGAGATCTTTGAGAGAAATGATTCTCATAAACCTTCTTTAAGCATGGGGAAACATGGAAAGTAGTACTCATGAAGATGCAAGCAACTCCAATTGTATGCCATAGTACCAATATTTTTGCAACACCTTATAAGGTCCATAGTACTTTGGTGATAATTTATTATCATGTGGCTTGCTTGGGGACATCTGTTTGTATGGTTGTAGTCTTAGAAACACCCAATCCCTGCTTCAAAGCTTCTTTCACTTTCGATGTTGATCTTCTTGTTGTTTCATGGGTTGTGCCATGGTCAATTTGTCCTTTAATATTTGGAGAATTTGTTATTCATTCTCGATGTGATCTTCCAGCACTTGAACATAGATTTTCTTTTAAGAGAAGAAGTGATGGAAGGTGGTATCCATAAAGTTCCATAAATGGTATCATTTTGTTTTGGAGTATGAAAAGTGTTATCCCACCATTACGCCAAAGTGTATTTGAACCATTGTGTTTGTTTATAGAGACAAAGCAACAAGGTAGCCTTCTAGACATTTGTTCACTATCTCGGTTTGTCCATCCAGTTAGGGATGATAGGATGAGCTATGAACAATTAGTACTAAAACGAAAACAATTCCATCCAAAATGTCTAGTGAAAGTCGTCTTTTTCACTTACAATAATCTTTGGGCTGCCATGTAGCTTTTGAATTGTCTCCATGAATCACGGTGCTTAGTTGTTCTAGATTTGAAGGGATGAGAGTGCACAAAGTGTGCATACTTGGTCAGTCCATCAGCAATCACCATGATGACCTCTTTCCTTGGGACTTTGTGTGTGATGAAATCCATGGAAACCTCCTCCCAGCGTTGACTTGGGATGGATAATGGTTGTAAAATACACGGGGTCTGAGTGACTCCACCTTATTTTGTTGGAAAACCACACATTCTAGAACAAACCTTTGAACAGTAGTTTAAGGCCATCCCAAAAAAAAAAAATCCTTCTTGACTCTATGGTAGGTTTTTCAAAATCCCAAGTGCCCTCCTGCTGGAGAGATTATTGCAATTCAATAGTACCTTTTGTTTGGAGTTAGGAGTTCTTACATAAAATATAAGTGATCTCTTTGTACCATAGTGAATCATTTTTCCATGTAAATGTATCGATGCACTTTGAAATCCTATATCGCAACCTTTGAATGAGTCCACACTTTTCATCACATTTCTCCATTCATCCCTTGCTTCTATTATCCAATCGGGTTGGATGATGAAGATAACACAAAGAAAGGCCTCAACATCTTCATCCTTTCTTGAGAGTGCATCACATACAACATTTTGCTTCCCTTTTATGACGATTTCAAAATCATAACTTGATGTCTTGGTTACCCATTTTTGTTGTTCTTAGAAGATAGTCTTTGTTCCAAGAAGTATTTTAAGACTATCATGATCTTTTTGACAGAGTGCCTACCTATTAGGTAGGGCGCCATTTCTTCTAATGCATGTAGTAATACCATCATTTCCATGTAAGGGGATCCTTATAGTGTGCTATCATTTCTTGAAGTGTAAATTGTCCAAGTGATCAGTGATTTGCAAGAACAAAGCCATCAATACCAAACAAATTACAGTTAGGTTCTAAATATAAAAAACAATTCATTGCCTTTTGTGTATGTGGCACATTATGGAGATCAAAATAATTCTCCATCACGGAAGTATTATCCATGTGATTGGGTCCTTGCCATCAAACTTCCTCCCTTATCAATCTTAGGAGCGTGGTTAGTCTTCAAACCAAAGTTGGATTTTCTCCATTCTTGATTCACCTTCTTTTATTGTCCTCATCATGAATTTCATGGGATGCATTTTCACTTCCGGTACATCTTATGCATTTACAAAATTTTTCAATACTTCATGATCTCCCCTTTTAAGCCATCCATCTCAGTATCCAACTTAGCTTCCAATTAGATCATCCTTCTTTTTTTGTAGTTCATTTATGTCCCTACACATCTTCACCTTCATCGAGAGTCCAATTAGGATTTTTAAGGCTTATTTGGTGTAGAAGAGTCCCTTTTGGTATGTTGGCCAAGTATCACTTTGAATCTTGATTTTTGATGATTCTTAGACAATATTTGATACATTTTATCTCCCAAAGTTTTGGCCCATGCAGGTATGAAAATTTCTTTTATGCATTTCTCCGATATTTCTTATCTACAATGCCCACAGGTCTAGTAAAAATTGGATGTGCCAAGTGTATTTTACAGTAACTTCCTCACAACTGCCGATTTTCAAGCGCTCGAGGAGATCTCACTTGTATAGCATGCCCCACACAAAATAAGCTGATATCAAATTCTAAAAATCACACCCAAAATACTACAAACTATCCATGATCAATGAAACTAGTCCCACTCAATTTGGATACTCTAGAAAGAAGTTATGATTGTTTTACAGAAACACCTTCTTGAGACTAGTCGATGGGACTAGTCAGATACCATATATTACCTGGTGTATCTACAAATTTAAGATGACCCGAAGCTAAAAGTTTTACCACAAATACCTTACTAATTTTTGTAATTTCCTTTCATCTTGATTTTAGGGTCAGAAACATTACAGAAAAATGTTTTATAGCAAAATTCTGCAATGACTCAAATCAGGATGATTCGAGAATACTATCTTGTCTGAGCTTTATATCCAAAATTATAAGGCCTGAGGAGATAAATTTACTAAACCACAAGTATCTTGATCCATCTACTAAATATCTTAAGTAGTTCATACGAAACATTGTAGAACAAAAGTTATGGCAAAAATTCCATGGTGTCTCTCAGATGTAGTGAAACCCCAAGACCTTGAGCTCTAATACCATATATTTAAGAACCAAACATCAATATAGCATGAAAAACCTTGGAAAAGTACTCAAGCACTTGAAAATAGATAATTTCAGATAATAAGCCTTATACTTTGAGGGCAGCCTCTTTTACCCATAAATGTAAGCCTAAGATGATTCAAAAGAAATGAAAATGTCTCCTTGGTATATAGGAGACTAGGAGGTATACCCACAACTAATGGCCATGGAAGCATAAATAAAATAACATTACTAATATAATATTCCCCGATTAAGGGGTGATGAGCCAATATTAGGGGCCAACATGGATGTGGGCATGAGAAATTTTTCCAATTACATAATTATTCATCTTATGCAGAAGGAATAATTTCCATATATATCAACTCAAGGGAAAGGCATCATGTGGTGGGATCGACATGTGAGTTACAACACATTAAAGAGAAAAGTATTACTTGGAGATTCAAAGTATTTTGAAAGAAATACTTGAATAAGAGATACTATGACAGAAAATGAAGAGTTTTTGAACTCAAGCTTGGGAGTATGACCATAGATGGGTATGAAAGAAGGTTTTAGAACTTTTGAAGTATGTTTCTTTCATCAGGATGAGACTCTTAAGATTCAAAAGGTATTTGAGTGGATTTACATTATTCATTGGTGACAAAGATACAATATGATAATCCCAAAACTTGGAGACCATAAGGAGAGCTAAGAAATGCCTATATGATCGACAAAAGCAAGGCCAACATTCAAAAGTTTGGGAAGACAAAATAAATTCAATATGGATCCCGAGGAGGAAGAAGGGAAATAAGAAACCATTCTTCAGAAATAATCCTCGAGGAAAACCAACTTCTAGAGAACCTAGAGCGATTGAAACAAGGGGTCAAAGGCCAAAGGCAACAACCTATTCAATGTTGAAGTTGTAAAGGAGATCATATGAAAGATACCCGGATATATAAAATATACGGAACATAAATAAAATGCTAGAATGAAAGAATAACTTGATAAAATATCAAGCATAATCTTCTGATACACATAAATGATATCACGGAAATATGAAATAGCACTGAATCGGAATAGCAATGTTCACGGGCCTCTTGAGGAAACCTCCAGTCGAGAAGCGCTTTGTTACAATAATATCAAGCTAGGGTTTTCATACCCTCGACCCTTGTTATACTAAATAATCTATTAGAGAGAAACATCTAGAGGAAGATACTTCTAGGAGCGGAAGCTTCTAATGGAATCTTCTTACATACGCCTTATTCTATTTTATTGAAAGGTCTTGTGTATTGACCTTTATTACATCGAATACATTGATCTACCTATGTCTGAGGTTAGGACCTTAACATGTAGCCTTTAAAAACTGACCTTGTCCTCAAGGCTTGAGATGTGAGCTAGCTGCCGGAGAATGGTAGTTGGTTCCCCAAGTGGCATCTACTTTGAGTCATATCTTTCTTGTACTAACTAATGATGGTTCTCGGCGTAAGTGCTCCCCTCTGGTCAAACTTCGCCACAGTTTGTAGCCAAATGGATCCTTCTTGACTAACTGCAGGTTGGTTTGAATTTGGCACACAGTTCCCTCACCTTCTTCAAGCGGGAAACATGAAAATAGGATGTAGCTTAGAGTGACTGGGCAGAGATAACTGGTTTGCGACTTGTCCCACACACTTTAGAAGTGTGTAAAGAGACCGCAAATTTGGAGTGCTAACCCACGACAATGCTCGGCCTTGAGGAAGTTTGCTTATAAGGTTGCGTTAGCAGAAACATATCCCCTTCTACAAATTGGCGTTATGAGCGACCTTGATATGCTTCTTTCTTCAGTTCCTAATTACGGAGCCATGACAAGTTCTCTTTTAGGGTATGAAGGATATCCTCTTAGTTTGTAAGTGTTTGGTCAACCGCTGGACCTTCAAGTGCAGTAAGTATAAGGAAGGCTGATGGTGGCTTACATCCATACCTTGGTTCAAAAGGATTCATGCGAGGGGCTGTATGGTAGGTAGTGTTGTACCACCATTATGATAGGGGTAACCACTGGACCCATTGGGCTTACCAATCCAAAGCAAAGAAACATAAATAATCTTCTAAACACTTGTTGATTACTTCCATTTGACCATCTGTCACGGGATGATAAGTTGGCTGAGATGCAATTATTATTGCCTTGTAAGCAAGCAGGTTCTTGCCAAAAATTGCTTGTGAAAGTTAGGTCACCGATAGAAACAATAGAGTTTGGCATGCCATGAAGCTTGAAGACTGATCCATGAAAATTTGAGCCAACTTTGGATCGATAATGGGTGGTCGAAGAGCACAAAATGAACATACTTGGCGATCCACACACCTACCATTATCTTGATTTATTCCGTTGGAGTGGCTTTGTAATAAAGTCCATAGAGATATCCACAAATATAGAGAGTCCGGAAGGCGGTTGGAGAGGGTTCTGGAGATTTGTTGTTTCTCCTTATTTGCGTTGGCATACCTCACATTGATACAAACTTACAGGATGTCACATTTTCCTTACCATCAGGAAAAAGAGCGTTTACTTCTGTCATATGTTTTGGTGAACCACGAGTGCCCCGCTATGGGTGTAGAATGAAGCTTTCGGAGAAGGTACCGTGGTTTGAACTTGGATTGTTTACTTAAATACAAGTGACCTTTGTATGGAAGCTCATCATTGATCCAAGAATACCACAGAGCACAGCCTTGTTCTGATGCCTTTGAATCGGTGTGAACTTTTACAGGGTCTTGCGGCCATTCACAATTGCACAACTTGGATCCAATGGTACAATGAAGGAAAGAGAAAAAGGATCCTTCGTCTTCATAATTCCGGGCCAGAGTGCTAGCCACTACATTGTCTTTACCCTTGCTTGTAAATGATCTCATAATCGTATCAAAGAGCAAGTGACCCATTTTTGTTGCTCACAGGGGAGGAAATCGTTGTTCCATAAAAGTATTTAGAGGCTTGTTAGTACGTACTTAATTTGGAATCGTTGCCCCAAAGAGATAAGGACGCCATAAATTCAATGCATGCGGAATGTAACATTTCTTTTTCATAAATGGTTTTCCCATATTCTTTTCAAACAGTTTCTTGCTAGTAAAGGCCAAAGGTGGGCAGCTTGCATAGGGATAGCGCCAATGCCTTTCCCTAATGTGTCGCATTCAACACAAATGTCTTTGTGAAGTCGGAAGATCGAGAGCCAGAATTGGTGCACATGGCCATCTTCAAAGTTTGAAAGCTTGATCAGCAGCTGGGGTCCAAGTGAAAGATTCTTTTTTAGGAGAGAAGTCCGAGTGGCCGATCTTTTCAATCTTTCCATAGTTCTTGATTAACTTGCGAATGTACAGTCAAAATCCATGCAAGCTTTGAGAGTCTTAGTGCGACCAATCTTACATAGATTCAATCTTTTTAGAATCCACCACGGCGCCATACTTGCCCATGCGAGGATGACCCAAAGTATTCTACTTAGGATACTGCAACACATTTGGTACATTTTAGGAAAAGGCGAAATTATACTGTTTGAGTAGGCTGAGAACTTGATCGATATGAGTCAGATGGTCTTTCCGTATCTTTCTATATATGAGGATATCATCAAAGAAAACTAAAGACAAAATGGCCGAAGAGCGGAAGACATGGTTCATGAGGCTCTGAAAAGGTGGAGGGGCGTTACACAACCCAAAGGAGATGACGAAACTTCATGTAGTAGCCCTCATGAGTCACGAAAGAGCCTGCCGTCTTAGGAATGTCGGACGCTTCATACGGATTTGGTGATAGAACGAGCGAAGATCAAGTTTAGTAAGGAGTGGGCACCGCCTTGATTCATCGAGAGATCATCAATGGCCGGGATGAAGAATTTGTCTTTGATGGTGAGTTTATTGAGGAAACGAAAGTGGGACACATCCGCCAAGAACCTTCTTTTCTTTAGTACCATGGCGGTGACCGAGAGAGAATGAAGGGCTCGTACTAGGGCGGATGACTCACGGTAGTTAAGGAGTTCTTGGACCATTTTCAATTTCATTCTTTTGGGCAAAGGGTGGCGATATGGGCGTATGTAGGGGGGAAGGCTTCACAGGACAAGGGGAATGGAATGACATGAACACCTTGAAGGGGAGTCATGAAGTGGAGAATCTTGTTTGATGTTTAGATAAGAGGGCTTGGAGTTCTTGGGCGCGGAAGAATTTGGGATCTCAGGTGGCTTGAATGGGCGTGGAGTTGGGCTATGACACGGGAATGACCTTTTGGCAATTTCTCCATGCGATGGCCCGATGATTTCGGGAAGGAGAAAGCCGCGATGTCGTTAGAAATTTATGTTTGTGGCCTCCTTGGTCAAATTGCATGGTTAAGTTACGAAAGTCCATGAGAATGGGACCAAGGTTCTTAGCCGACCGGCTAACCACAATGCTTCGCAGCCTCCCATGTCAATAACCTGAAACATATAGGATTTGAGGTTGTAGTCACCTATTTAGGCACATTTTCATAGCGCTTGCCACATTTCATAGAGCCACCATTGGCAATCATGATTTAGGAAGTGATAATGACATGGATATAGCAATGGGTTTCTTGGGCAATGTAGCGATGAATAAAATTGTGGAGTCATTCTTTGCTTATCTGACAAGGATGATGACCTTTGATTGCTTGATATAACCCGTTAAGCTTGAGAGTTTAGGCCAGGAAAAGCCGGTGAAACATGAAATGATGGGTTCCTGGGAAGTGTTCCGGAAAGGAGGTGTATTTAGAGGAAGTTTAAATTTGTTCGGGCACACATAGGAAGTGTCATCATCTTCTTCTTGAGTATCCTTAGAGATGGCCATAAGAGATTTTGTTCCTTACATTTTGTGGCACAGGAAATATTTGTCATCTGATTCTAGCAGAGGCCTTTGAGTTGTCATTCAACCATTTGGGCCGAGGTCAATTTTGGATTTTTAAGAGGCGAAGGGAGTAGTCGGGAGTTCTTTGGTTTAGGGCCGCAGGAAAAGGAAACTACGGTTTTGAGAAGAAGCAATTTGTTGTGCTTCTTTGGATTTTGGTAGCCTCCACCCAGAGTGGTAAATTCGAGCCACTTGGACATAGGCCCTAATCTCCTCCTTAGAACCAACTGATAAAGCACTCTCGAAAGAAAGCATCTATCATGCCCTCTGTTTTAAAATCCAATTGCTCAGATGTGGGGATAAAATATTCCATGATACCTGGTTGTTTCAATTTGGCCAAATGTCCCAGGGAGTGTGTTTCGGTGTCAAAGCATTCATAAAATTTCGGCAAAAAATTGGGTCTAAGCAATATACCTTGATGATTTTCTCCATTGCCACCATTGCCTTAGCGTTCTTGATCTAGATGGAGAACTTCATCTAGGAGTTTGGCCAAGTCATACGTAATGTTGTAGAGAATAATGTTCCATTTGTGGCATTAGCCGGTTGGGTGTGAGCCATCAAATTTAGTTGCATCCACCCGCGGGTATGTCCTTTGAAAGTGATGTGGTTGAAAGGAATGGGAAGAAGTTTCACCTTGGGTCTTTTTAGGTGTATCATCATTGAGAGGGATTTTGAGTTTAGTGCGAGTGCTACAATGACTGATTCAAGTTCATTTTTTGACTTCCGCCATTGTGGATTTCACGGCTACATTGACTGATGCAGTTATGGAGGCATTTATTTAGGCATCACGAGAGGCAATAGTAACACTAAGTTGTTTCACTTCCTGTTAGGTCTCAAATGCAAACCATGTGTGCTGAGGAGGTGTTAGGCGGGGTAGCATGGTTCTTGGATTTGTATGGGCCATGATAATGAGGTGGTAGCAGAAAGGCCGGTAGTCAATTTTTACTACTTGAAGAAAAATGATATGGGTAAAAAGTGATAAGGAAAATAGATGAATCTAAATGAATAGATTCTCAAATAATGGTGAAAAAATGGAGTGAGCTGAAAAGTGCGGGGAGAATTAGAGGGTACTGCCAGAGAAAAATGATATGGAGGAAAGTGATGAGAGCGAAGAGATGAATTTAATGGAATGGGTCTCAAATAATGGTGAAAAATTTCAGAATTTTTTTTTTTTTAATTTTAATTTTTATATTTTAATTTTTAGT
Organism: Picea sitchensis; assembly: GCA_010110895.2. Lineage (NCBI taxonomy): Eukaryota > Viridiplantae > Streptophyta > Pinopsida > Pinales > Pinaceae > Picea > Picea sitchensis. Next base: position 10,792 of record SNQJ01S0061168.1, on the reverse strand, counting down.
AATTTTTTTAACATTTGCGAGTTATGATTTGAATACGAAGAATGATGCGGTGCTGAAATCCCAAATTATGAACGAGTATTTACTTATGGCCAATCTGAGATCGGGTTAATAGATCCCTCGTAGGTTTAATTGTTTATATTTGTTGTTTATGTTCCCCAAGGAGTTTAGGTATTCAAGGGTTCTCTGATTCAAAGGAACACACATGCTATAGCTCTACGATATCGTGCGAGGTCCAGTAGTACTTTCGGTAATATCTAGGGCACTAACTAAGGAGGATAGGCCCTACCCTTAAATGATACTACGACTACCCGGTACTGAAGTATCTTCGAGTGTTTTCTAGGTGACACCTATATGATAAGTGATTGATGAGTTTATCTGGAGAACTGAAATCTAGGCTGGTCAGGTACCGCAGTCTTTGTGGTCGCTACCACTCGAAGGGGTACCAACTTGGGGAGTTACAGGGTGGCCAACAAAAGCGTAAAGCAAAAGGTACACTTGTTTCCTGCGTGTAGATCCCTCAGCAGCGGGTTATGTGAATTCGATAGATCCTGTGGCTTAAAGACAGATAAATCTCTACCACGAAAAAAATACCCACAATTACGCCCAAGGAAAGTGCTTAGAGTATACACTTACCGGAATGCAGTCTATAAAATGTGCATAACATGAAATGATGCTAGAATGGCCGGAATATGAGTAAAATCTATCGGTATAATCTTCATAATACACGAAATGATATCTGAAATAGCCCGATGAAATAGCGCTTGAATGGGATAGCAATGTTCACGAAGACCTCTTCGAGTGGGGAAACCTCCAGTCGAGCAGGACTCTGTTACAATAATATCCAAGCTGGGGTTTTCATACCCTCGACCATATTTATACTAAATATGTCTATTAAAGAAGCATCTAGAGGAAGATCGCTGGAAGCTTCTAATAAGGTCTTCTTACATCACTTATTCTATTTTATTGAAAGGAGTCTGCATTAATGTGTGTATTCAGATACTATTTTATTGAAAGGTCTTATTAATATTGACCTTTATTACATCCGAATACATTGATCTACCTATGTGCGGGTTAGGACCTTAACATCATATGTTCAGAGATTGTCCTCATAGAGGTGAAAAAGTGAGGATTGTTCACAATGTACAACAAGCTGAAACAATGGAGGACATGGGAAAAAATGTACCAAGGATATATGCAGCCTTGGACAACAAGCAAGTAGATTATTAGTCACATATGATTGAAGTGGAAGGTATGATCAACAACCAAACCATTGCTATTTTAATTGATTCAAGAGCTAGTCATAGTTATATAGATCCTAAGATGGTGGAAAGTTTGAATTTGCCAAGAAGCAAGCATGGAAAATCTTGGTTGGTGCAGCTGGCTACCAAAGCCAAAAGAAAAGTTAAGGAAATGGTTAAGTCTTGTCTTATGGACATGAATGGACTGAACACCAGGGAAGATTTGAACATCTTGCCTTTAGGTTCCTATGACTATCTAATTGGGATGGATTGGTTGGAGCAACATCATGCTATCCTAGACTTTCATAACAAGGCATTTACTTTCTTGGATGAGGAAGGGAACCTAAGGAAAGTGCAGGGAATTCCCAGGGCAATAACCATCAAAGAAATTTCAGCATCGTAGCTAAAGAAATGTTACAGAAAAGGGTGTCAAATATTTGCAACTCATATGGAAGAGACACCTAAAGATAAGGTGCCAAATTTGGAAGATCATGCAGTCCTGGAAGATTTTGAAGATATGTTCAAGGAGGTACCAGGACTACCCCCAAAGAGAGCTATTGATTTCTCTATAAATTTAATGCCTGGAGCAGCTCCAGTGTCAAAGACTCCTTACAGAATGAGTACACCAGAGATGAAGGAGCTACAAATTCAACTTGAAGAACTTCTAAAGAAGGGGTATATACACCCAAGTGTGTCACCTTGTGGTACCCCAGTCTTGTTCATGAAGAAGAAAGATGGGACATTAAGATTGTGCATTGATTTCATATAGTTGAATAAAGTGCTTGTAAAGAACAAGTATCCTCTGCCAAGGATAGATGATCTCTTTGATCAATTGAAGGATGCAAAGATATTTTCAAAGATAGATCTTAGGTTAGGATACCATCAGGTAAGGATTAAAGAGGAGGATATCAGCAAGACTACCTTCAGAACAAGGTATGGTCATTATGAGTTCACAGTGGTGCCATTTGGGTTGTCAAATGCACCCATTGTTTTCATGTGCTTAATGAATGGTGTTTTTCAAGAATATTTAGACAAGTTTGTCATTGTATTTTTGGATGACATCCTTTTATATTCCAAGTCAAAAGAAGAGAATGAACATCATTTGAGGATGGTGTTGCAAGTATTAAGGGAGCATCGGTTGTATGCCAAATTGAGAAAGTGCTAATTTTATCAGAAGCAAATTCATTATTTGGGACATATCATTTCAAAGGATGGGATAGCAGTGGATCCTGAGAAGATAGAAGCCATCAGAGAATGGTCAGTAACAAAGGTCAGATCATTCATGGGCCTTGCAGGATACTATAGGATATTTATTGAAGGATTCTCAAAGATTACACACCCAATCACTTCCTTGCAAAAGAAGGGTGTGAAGTTTCAATGGACATTGGATTGTGAGAAGAGTTTCCAACACTTGAAGAAATTATTAACAAGTGATCCAATACTAAGGACTACAGACCCAAATGAAGACTTCATTGTATGCATAGATGCATGCAAATAAGGACTTGGTGGAGTCCTCAGTCAAAATGGGTTTGTTATATGTTATGAATCAAGGAAATTGAAGGATCATGAAAGACACTATGCCACTCATGATTTGGAGTTGTCAGCCATAGTGTCCGCCTTGAGGAAATGGAGACACTACCTCATGGGGAACAGGTTTGAGCTGAGGAAAAACAATAATGGTCTAAAATATTTATTTGATCAACCAACTCTAAATGCTAGGCAAAGTAGATGATTAGAATTTCTCAGTGAATATAACTTTGATATAAAGAATATCAAGGGGAAAGAGAACAAAGTGGTTGATGCACTCAACATAAGAGTGCATGAATTTCATGCTACAACCATTAGCATGTACCAATCATATTTGAAGCACATAATTTTGGAGGTTGCAAAATTAGATTTGTAATACAAGGAATTAGTGGCAAAATTACAACAAGGTAATTTGGAGTAGAAAATTGAAGAATATAAGCTAGATAATGATGAAATTATTTTGTACAGGGGCATAATTTATGTACCAAATTCCCATGAATTGAAAAATTTGATATTGAGAGAAATTCGTAATATACCTTATGTTGGGCACCCAGGGTATCAGAAAACTATTGCAGCTGTCAAGAGCCAATATTATTGGCTAGGCATGAAGAAAGAGGTCGCTGATTTTATTGCCAAATGTTTGAACTGTCAAAAGGTAAAGGATGAACATAGACACCCAGCTGGTTTGCTACAACCATTATACATTCCTGAGAGGAAATGGGAAGTTGTAACAATGGATTTCATCACCAAACTTCCCAGAACAAACAAACAACATGATTCTATCATGGTAGGGGTGGATACGCTTACTAAAGCTGCCCATTTTATTCCAGTTAAGCTCACTCACAAGGAAGACAACATTGTTGATATTTATATGAGATAAATTTCTCGATTACATGGTATACCCAAGACAATTGTGTCTAACAGAGATCCAAAATTTACCTCAAATTTTTGGAAGTGATTATTTAATGGATTTGGAACAATTTGAATTTTAGCACAACTTATCATCTAGAATCAGATGGAAAAACAGAGAGGGTGAATCAAGTGATTGAGGATATGTTAAGGATGTATGTGATGGATAAACCATCAAAATGTGAAGACTACCTACACTTAGTAGAGTTTGCATATAACAATGGGTACCAAACATCTCTAAAGATGAGCCCATTTGAAGAACTTTATGGAAGAAAGTGCAACACACCGGTAAGTTGGGATAACCCAACAGATAGAGCAGTGGTTGGGCCAGATTTACTCAGGGAAATGGAGGAGAAAATGTTGAAAATAAAACAAAATTTAAAGGCTTCTCAAGACATGCAGAAAATCTATGTTGATAAGGGCAGAACTCACAGGGAATTTAAAGTTGGGGACCATGTATTCTTGAAAGTGAAGGCCAACAAAAGTTCCTTGAAGTTGGGAAATTGTTCCAAGTTGGCAGCTCACTATTGTGGGCTGTTTGAAATCCTAGAGAGGATTGATCCAGTAGCTTATATGATTGCATTTCCTTCATCTATGTCTGTTCATAATGTATTCCATGTATCATTGCTCAAGAAAGATATACCTGATGATAATCATGTTATTGATTAGAATGTGATTTAGGTGGAGCAAGAAGGTGCTTTCCAAATGCATCCAGTATGCATTCTGGATTGAAAAATCAAACAGCTCTAGAATCAATCCATAGGGATTGTAAAGGTCCAATGGAACCGGTACGGTCCCGAGGACACTACTTGGGAGCATGAGGATGGAATGCAGGAAAAATACCTGCATCTTTTTGAGGATTTTTGAAAATTTTGTTGTATATGTGTACATAATGCACCGAGGACAGTGCATAAATAAGGGGAGGGGATTGTAATAACCCCAGGTCGAACCCAATTTTAAATGTAAATACGAATGTATGTAAGCTCATGAGTTGTTTGAAATCATTTTGTATGCACCTTCCATGGTATAGTGCGTGGATATACTGCGCAGTAAAATGATAAAGTGTGCACATTCTAGGATACCGCGCACAACAACTTAAGTGCACGCGATTTTGAGGCCAGGGAGCCTTTGTGTATATGTTTTGTTTTATAGGCTGGTGATCCAATTATTATAAGCTAGGAGGCTTATGTTTTGAATTAGGCCAGAGAGCCTAGATGTAAAAGGCCAATGAGCCTATTTTTGTATATGTCTTATCATTAATATAAAATACATCATTGCGTGCAGATCGACCACGATAAAAGAGTATGGGGGACTAAAATTCACTAGTTAGGGAAAGGGGGGGATAAAAGTTAAGGAAAAGAGGCTAAGCTAGGGAGCTTAAGCCAAAAATGAATGTTATATTAATATTCCTTAAAGTATAAAGTATGGATAATTATTTTATCCTAAGTTCTAAGGATGGGGACAAGTGGGCCAAAGTAGCTCCCAACATGACAAGTGTCAAGTTGGGGACATGCATACATATAGTTTGGACTTAGTTCATTTTGGGGTCATTCATCCATTTAGGAAATCATTCAGTCATCCATTCAATCATTCCATGATCATTCTCTCATGCAGTCAGTTTTCCTTCGTACCTTCATGTCACTGTACCTAAACTTGTATCCGTACCCATACCTATTTGTGTACTTGGTTATCTTGGGAGCTTGACTGAAGAAGCAGATTGTCAGGCCCGTAGGATATTGAAGAGGCGGGTTGTCAGGCTTGTGAGCAATCTCTCAAGGTGAGAGAATTGCTGGGAATTGATTGCCAAAGGTGTTAAACTGTAGCTACAGGGCTCTGAGGCTTCCTGTCCGGCCTGTTGCTGAAGCCTGTAAAGGAAGTGGGGCATCCAAAGGACTGTTGTGTAGAGAAGGGGCACACTTCCTGGGGTGGGACAAGAATACGGGGAATGAGGGAATGTAGGCTGTTAATTTGAGTTGGAACGTGTGACATAGTCTTTGATGTTGTCTGAGATCCATTAGCATGGTTAGGAATACCTTTACCCGGGTGGAGTTTAGTCCCATCTCGGGGGTGACCCACTGCTAAGAGTGATGAGAAGTGTGGTCTAAGGCTGGGAGGTTTGTGGAAGTTCTACACGGAGTTGGTGAAATTCTTACCAAGATAAGTGTCAATTGTGTGATAAATTACATGCTGCATTATTATTTACATGTTTATTTTTATGGGTTTATCCTATGTGTGGTTTATAACTGTCTTTATATTTATGGGTATTGCCTGTATATGCTGCCTGTATATGTTTACTATTATTTCAGTATGAATCCGTGCATTTACAAAATGTATTTGTCTGTTTATGTTTTATATATAAAGTTCCGCAAGAGTTGTGTGTGTATATGTTTTAATTGCATGCAGTTTGAAAAATTTATGTGGCATAGCTCAGTTGGATACTAGGTATGTTACAATATGGTATCAGAGAATGAAATCATTTTCTGGAGTAGCATGCCCCGACATGGGTGGTCGGGGATGTTACATGCGATGTATAGAAACTCCATTTTGTTTGAATGTATCTATGCAGACGACCGCATTATTTGAGCATCAGATGTCGTTCAAAGTCTTTGATACCCAATTTGGTGCGCAAGGTATGGAAAATATTGGTGAAATCTAATACTATTTGGTCCCTTTCCTGATGCAGCGTGGTCCATATTGTGTACTGGTCCTCGTAGCTTCCCACATGGTAGTATTATTATTTAATGGAATCCCTAAAGGAATCCCATGTGGGGGAAACCATAAATATTGTATATTCCTCTATGGCACTTTGCTCAGAGTAAGTATGCCACTAGTCCTTAACATGGGGGACAACCTTGAGGAGTGCAAAAGCAATATTTTCCCTGTCAGAAAAATTATGGATCGAAAAATACCCTTCGAGCATATTTAGCCATTTATCTACAACATCCGCATCTATCAGTCCTTCAAATAATGGAACATAAAAATTTCCTTGTACCTTGAAGGGGGTTGTATGACCGCTTGATGAATATGTGTCTCATGTGGTAGGATGTCGAAGGATTTGTGCAAAGTTGTCCATCATTCATTCCTTTGTCATGTAAGGGCTTCCTCGAGCAACATTTCAAAAGGATATCCTACTCCATCATCTTTCTTCTCATCCCCCATGGGTTGTTGTCGGGCTCGATGTGGCTGATATTGCAAAGGATCGAATGGTTTGAGTCCCAACTTCTTATACCCAGATCCTATCAGGGACATGGATGAAGAAAAATAAATGAAGAGCAAACCGCTTTGATACCACTGATCCAGATTTATGAGCGGAATGAAAGGAATGGATGAAACTATAAAACTACAAAACTGAAAACAATAACCTCTATTGAATAAATAAAATAGGATGAAACTGTAAAAATGTAGAACTGAAAACAACTTGCTCGAATGGTGGTAGTTATCTTTGAGAAGAGATGTGGCTACTACGTGCATTCGTTTGAGCAGAATGATTAAAATGAGGCTCCAGAGGCCTTTTTAACATTACTCATGAATTCCAAAACCCTAGACATCCAAAAACCTAACCCTAGGAGGTGAAACACCACACGTTATGTGGGCCCCGATGGGTAAGTTGGTACCTCAACTTCTTGGGGTCGTAACTTTTGCATACGACCTCCATTTTAGGCGAGTGATAGCCCATTGGAAAGGTATTTTAGAGAAATACACATTTTGTCATCAAAATCTGAATCCATTTACAGTTTAACTGTGGAAATCCAAAAAAACACTGTTTAAGGCCCCAATCCTAGTCCTCTAGACAAACACCTTTTAAATTTCTAAGCACTGTAACATACTCTATTATTTTTTGAGAAATCCCAAGAGAAATAATTCGGGATCGGTTTTGACTGTATTTTATAACTTTGAGATCTGAGTATAAAGTATTTGAAATTGATCCGTCATAATATTATTTTGAGCTATGCAAGTATTTACTCTATAAAAGTTCTCTTATGCATCCATACCATCTTCTTTTATTTTTATGCGTGATCATAAATATTTATTTTCACTCTGATGGATGTGAGGAAATTGTGTGAAATGTGTGATGTGTGAGGTTCCTGGTCCTTTCTCAGGAATTCTCTTAAAATAAATATTTCATCTTTCAACATTTTTTTATCTTTCTTTGAGCATAAATATTGGACCATCTTAAGGTCCTATATTATTTCTAGATCTAAAGTTATTAAAGAATACCATAATCCAAAGGGGAGTACCACCTCTATAAAAATGCAGGAGGATTTGTATCCTCGTGAGGTTGTAATTTCAGTCCTGATGGATTCAATTGTCAACATTTTTGGTGACCATAACTTAAATATTTGAATTTGTTTTAGCATCCTTAAATTTCATGACTTTTCCTCAGGCTAACCAACCCCAGTTAGAGATTGGATTAAATAATCAATGGAGTGTTTTGCATCAACTATATAATCTTGAAATAACAATAGACGTAACCAAAGAAGAATTGGAAAGGTCTCGGAAAACACTAGTTCAAGAAGAAGAAAGAGAAATTCTTCGAAGATAAAGGAGAGAGGAAAGAAAAGACCAAAGAAATGAGAGACGAGCTCAAAAAGAACAAGAGAAAGGCAAGAATTGAAGCTTGAAAAAAACAAAGGACCAATTACTAGAAGAAAAAGCAAGCAATTTCATACATTAGAAGGTGAAAATGTATCCCTGGTGAAAAGGAGAAGCTTCTGGACATGGAAGAGAGAAATGAAGAAAGATGTGAAGAACTGCATGAAGAAAGACGTGAATAACTGCTTGAAGAAAGATGGGAGGAAATAATATGTGAAGAAAGGAGAAGGTTCATAAACCCCAGAAGAATCAAAGATTCTCCTCTTGACCTACGAGGTGAACAACATGAGCTCCCAATCCTTCCTAAAGGTACTTTGAAGGAATTTTTTGGAGATGGAAAAATTGATGCTAAAAGACATGTTGATTTGTTCCTGGAGGTTTGTGACTTTCATCTTATGGAATATGATGATGTAATGGTAAGGTTGTTTCTCCAAAACTTATCGAGCCAAGCCTATGAATGGTATACAACATTGCCTGCTAGATCAATCGGTTCATTCGATGATCTTGAAAGCATGTTTCTGACTATGTTCTCTCCCCCAATCACATATCATACTCTTATTACTAATTTCACTCAGATTTGTTTGAAGAAGATTGAGAGAATACGAGATTTCAATCTCAAATTCAATAAAACCCTGAACACGATTCATGAGTATAAAAGGCCAAATGATCTAGTGATACTTGGTTGTTATAAGAATTCCATGCCACCAAATGTAAATTTTTCTATTAGATCATCCCAAATGGATACCTTATAGGAAGCAATGACTAAATCCAAAGAAATGGAGGAAATCATGATTGAAATGGGCGTTAAACCTGATATTATCCTTAGAAAAGTACAAAGGCAGATGAGTAATCTAAATATTGATGATCAAGGAGCCTCTAGTTCAAGAATAAATGAAGAGAAAAAGCTGTGACCAAGTCAAAATTAGGCCACCAGTGGAGGATATTTCAAGGGAACCATACCCGATGTGAAGATAGGCCCTGTTGCAGCCCAAGAAACTAAGCAAAGGATTGAAATTGCACAAATGAATAGAACAATTATACAAATGAAAAATGAAATAACCAAACTAAGAAGGAACGATAGTTACATACCCAATCCAAGGATGTCGGTTCAAGAACAAAGAAGGAACCCTCCTCAAGAGAAAAGAGTAAGATTTGAAAATGTTGATAATCAACAAAGACAGAGGGCTCCCAGACAACCAATTCCGAATGCAGTGGTTCTTGATGAGCCATATAGTGAACATATAGTTGAACAATAAAATGATTATTTACCAGAGGAATTTTTTGAACCTGTACAGATGGATGGATGCGAAACGTCCGTGTATACATTTGAAGAAGGTGAATATGACCCCGACTCGCAAGAAAATGTTTCCCAAATACGGGCATTTGTAAATAAGTCCAAAAGTAAAGATAGTTTTGAAAAAGAAAAAGAGAAAATCAAAGAAAAATATAAAGAAAAGGAGAATTAGAAAGAGAATAACAAAAGTGTGATAAACAAAAATGGAGGCAAGAAGCAACACCAAGTATCGAAACCCCCACAGATGAAATATTATTTCATTGATGATCTGGGTAAGTTGAGGATTACTCTTCCTTTCACAGAAGTGGTGAAGATTCCCCAACAAAGGGAAAATATTTTGAAGTTGTTAGATGAACCAACTGAAAGAATTGAAGTAGTTTATGCAAACCCAAAACAAAGTCAAAACACATAAGGAATCAAGTTGAGGGGAAAAGTCCCACCCTTCTATATTTCAATAGAAAACCTTGATGTTGTACTCCATAATTGTTTAGTTGATATTGGCATGGAAAATAATAGCATGCCCTTGGCAGTAATGGAGGCATTAGATAATGATGGAAGTTGCATGATGTTGCCAGATAAATATGGAGCAATGATCAAGGTTCCTCGTGAACTCATGAGGTTGTTTTCTTTCAAAAACAAGGATAACAAGCTAATGGAAGATTACATAGATGCTGGTATCAAAAATTATGCTATCTTGGACATGGAACAAATCGAGGACACATAAAATCAAGATAATCATTTTGCGAGCTACTGGAGGATTTCATTTGATGGAGCTTGCTCAAGTTCAGAGAGTGGAGTTGGAATTGACCTTAAAGGACCAGAAAAAATTGTGCACCCACATGCTTTCAAACTTGAATTTGCATGCAAAAATAATGAGTCGGAATATGAGGCTTTGATTCAAGGAATGATCCTTGCACAAGAAATGAATATAGAACATTTTATTGTGACTGACGACTCTAAATTGCTAATAAATCAAATTACTCAGAAATATAAGATTAAGAAAGAAATACTTAAATTACATTTCAAAAGAGTAAGTGAATTGATGGAATCCTTTTCTTCTTTTAATGTTTCCTTCATTCCAAGGGATAAAAATTAGAAGGAAAATTCATTAGCATTGGCGGCTTCACTATCAAACCTAGATGATGTCCAGAGTGAAACATATTTTCAGGTAAAAAGAGTATTTTGACCTTCTGTACCTGACAATCAAGAGTATTTGCAAGCATTTGAGAAC
>SNQJ01S0061167.1:106980-121699 GCA_010110895.2 Picea sitchensis | reverse complement strand
GGGAAGAACATCAAGAACCCTTTTCCGAAGAGAGACAACAAAGCAGAAGGAGTCCTAGAACTCATTCATTCAGATGTGTGTGGCCCAATGCCATCATCCTCCATCAATGGGTATGTATACTATGTATATTTTATTGATGATTATTCTTGTAAGACCTGGATGTACTTTTTGAAATCAAAAGATGAAGTGTTCAGTAAATTCAAGGAATTCAAAGCCTTGATAGATAATATTTTTGAAAGAAATATCAAGATACTCAAGTCAGATAATGGAGGAGAATACACCTCAAAAGAGTTTGTGAACTTCTGCAAATATATCAGGATCAAGAGGAAGCTCACCACTCCCTACAATCCTCAACAAAATGGTGTAGCAGAAATACCATGATCAGAACAGAATGATAATGGAAGCAGTGAATACCATGATCCATGATCAAGATCTTCCAATGTGCTTATGGGCAGAAGCAACAATGACATCCATATATGTACAAAACTAATTCTCCCATAGTGCACTTGGGTTCAAGACCCCAGAAGAGATGTTCACCGGAAATAATCCATAGGTAAGCCATCTCAAAATATTTGGCTGCCCAATATTTATACATATTTTGAAAGAAAAGAGAAACAAGATCGAACCCTCAGGAAAGAAGGGAATATTTGTGGGATACTGTGAGGTCTCCAAGGGCTTCAGGATTTATATACCAGGTCACCATCACATTGAGTTCAACAGGGATGTGACCTTTGATGAAGATGCAATGCTCAATAAATTGAGAAGATGCCAGCTTGAAGAAGTATATGAAGAGGAACCTGTAGCTCCCAAAGTTGCAGAATCAGTGAGGGAGGTTCCCAGAGCTGCAGAACTAGTGAGGGAAGTCGTAACTTATCCCGATGAGGAAATTATAGAAGATCATGATATAGTAGAATTTCAAGAACCTCCTCAGATGGCGATATCCCATAAGAGAAAGCCTACTTGGGCTAGGGAGATTATTAAATATGGAGAGAAGTATGGTGTTCTTGAAGGAACCACGAGACAGGTAAAGAGACCCAATCCATTCTCCAATTATATGGTTTTGATGTGATATCTCTTAGAGAAGGAGCCTACCTGCTTTGAAGAATCCATTCAGAAGAAAGAATGGGAAGAGGCCATGATAGAAGAATACCAATCCATAATAAATAATGATTAATGGGAAATAGTTCCCAGACCGAAGAGTAAGGATGTGGTATCTTCCAAATGGATCTTCAAAATAAAACAGGCTGCTGATGGAAGTATTGAGAAGTATAAATCAAGGTTTGTCGCTCATGGATTTTATCAAAAGGAAGGCATTGGCTATGAAGAGACATTCGCTCTTGTAGCCAGATACACTTCGATCATAACCATCATAGCCCTTTCAACCAAGATGAAGTGGAAGTTGCACCAGATGGACGTAAAGACAAATTTCCTAAATGGTGTCATCGAAGAAGAAGTGTGTATAGAGAAATCTTAAGGATTTGAAGTTGAAGACAAGAAGACTCATGTCTGCAAGTTGAAGAAGGCTCTGTACGGATTGAGGCAAGCTCCTAGAGCTTGGTATGGAAGGATAAACAATTTTCTGACGAGCTTGGGCTTTACCAAGAGTAAAGCAGATTCTAACCTGTACTTCAAGGTTATGAACAATGAGCCGATGATATTGTTGTTGTATGTGGATGACTTATTCTTAACTGGAGAAGAAAATCTCATCACCAAATGTAAGAAGAAGCTCACTTCAGAATTTGAGATGAAAGACCTTGGCCTAATGCATTATTTCTTAGTATTGAGGTATGGCAGAGCCCAGAGAGAATCTTCCTTAACCAAGGGAAGTATGCAGTCGAAATCCTAAAAAGATTCAACATGTTGGAGTGCAAGTCCATGAATACACCCATGGAAGAGAATATGAAGCTACTAGTCTACACTTCGTCATAATTGATTGATGCCACGTTGTATAGACAGATCATTGGATTGTTGATGTACCTGAAAAACACCAGACCAGATATATGTTTTTCTGTGAACACCTTGAGTCAGTTTCTGGTAGAACCTAGACATGTTCACCTAGTTTCTACAAAACATGTGATGAGGTACCTTAAGGGTACATTAGATTATGGTCTCAGCTATGATGGAGATCATGATTTCACACCGAGTGGGTACACTGATTCAGATTGGGCTGGAAGTGTCTCTGATAGGAAGAGAACTTCATGATGCTGTTTCAGTTTGGGATCAACCATGATCTCATGGCAGAGTAGGAAGCAATCCATCATTGCTCTCAGTACAACGGAAGCAGAATACATTGTGCGTGTTCTTCCAGCTGCGAAGCTATATGGCTTCGAAAATTGTTGATAAGTCTATTCGACCTAGAGATGAAAGCAACCACGATCCTATGTGACAACCAGAGCTGCATAAAGATGACAAAGAATCCTATATTTCATGACAATTTGAAGCACATAGAGATCCGATATCATTACATCCGTGACATGGTGTAGAGAGGAGACATAAAGCTCTAATATGTTAGCACGGATGAACAGGTTGTCGATGTGTTTACCAAGCCTCTATCTCGTGTAAAGTTTGAACACTTTCGAGATAAGCTTGGTATAGTCCGAAAGGACCTCCCTCGAAAAGGGGAGTAGTGTTGTGTTGAGATATGCCGGCCTAGTACTGTGCTTACAACTTAATTTCTATGACGTAAATCCAGTCTAGTACTGTGCTTCCAACTTAATTGCTGTGTTGAGATATGCCTGCCTAGTACTGTGCTTCTAGCTTAATTAATGTGACGTAAAGCCAGTCTAGTACTCTGCTTCCAGCTTAATTGTTGTGTTGAGATATGCTAGTCTAGTACTGTGCTTCCAGCTTAATTGTTGTGACGTAAATCCAGTCTAGTACTGTGCTTCTAGCTTAATTGTTGTGTTGAGATATGCCAACCTAGCACTATGCTTCCAACTTAATTGCTGTGACGTAAAGCCAGTCTAGTATTGTGATTCCAACTTAATTGCTGTGTAGTGTGCCAGCCTCGTGCTGTGATGATGAGCCAACCTCGTGCTGTGATGATGAGCCAACCTCGTGCTGTGATGATGAGCCAACCTCGTGCTGTGATGCTATGAGCAGCCTCGTGCTGTGATGATGATGTATTAGTTTTATACTAATCCATATTGATGCAGATGATGATTTCATTCCATTGAGAATGACGATTCCGTCGATGAGAAAAACTTCCGATGATTTATAGATACACCAGTCAGTGTAACAAGATGATATTGATGATGCTGTCCTCTCACCCACCTGATGCTGTTGATGATGCTGTCCTCTCTCTCCCCTGATGCTGTTGTAGAATACCCTTATTGATAAGGGGGAGTGTTGAAATAGTGTAACTGCAAAGTGTATTCTAATTATTATTGTTGTATTATTCATTAGATCAATCCCCTATTGTGGATTGATCATGTCGTTTATTGTAAAAGACCAAATCCCCTTTTGCGGATTGGTCAAAACATAATTGTAATAGGCAGAATAAGAAGTCGGCTCCAGAATATATTAAAGAGGCCCCAAAATATATTAAAGGTGGTTATAACCACCCATAAGAATAAGTTGGCCCTTTTAGTGAAGAGACACCTCCGTCCACACGTGCTAGAGTTGTATAAATAAGGAGGCTAGCGCCTCATTTAGACGCACACTCACTTGTTCATTGAGAAGCAAGTTCTGGAGCTGTAGTTGGAGAAGAGAGAGAGAGAGAGAGGCGCATTCTTGGGAGAGGAGTTTCTGTATTTGTTTGAGTTATCTCTTGGCATTGTATTGATTATCTATAATAAGGAAGTTTTGCTGGGTTTTCTCCCCCATGAGGGTTTTCCAGGATAAATGATGTGTCTCTTGTGATTGTGTATTTCTCAGTGATCCTATCTTATGCTATTGTTATCTAGTGAAATGCAAAGAAATCTAATAATAGCTTAAACCTTAACAGAGGTAACCCAGGTCATCCTCCTAACGAGTATGCTTCATCAAGTGCACACATTTATTTGTTTAATGGTGTAGATTTGACCACTCGAACTACGACATATGACACCCCCATGTAAACCTTGTAAGAAAAACATAACTAATGGAACTGTGACTGATCCACCTTCCACTTTAGTTACCCCTCCGTTTGGACCTCTCCAGATTGAGAAACCGAATTTTGACTCTATCTTACGTCTGCCCAAGAGTACAATTAGAAAGTCGACCTTTAATCCTAACTCTCGTGTTTCCCAAAACTACAACATTGTTGAGGATTTGGACCAAGCACCTTATGCGATGTCATCTCTCAAAGTTATGCAACACTTCCCTAGCCAACGTAGGACTCTCTTGGCAACCATTAGAGCTATAGATCTCGAGTCATCAAATAATATCACGTTTATTCTGGACAATTTTAAATCGTGACTCTCTCACCAACTTGCATTCCAAATTGATGTTGTTGTTCATAACCAACATATTCATCACACTATACTGGATGAGGGAGCATCAACATGTGTCATTTCCTTATCCTATTGGAAATACCTTAAATCACCTGGTCTTAATCAATCTCCAACTACGTTAAAATCATTTGATGGAAGAGGTTTCCGACCTCATGGATTATTACAATCATTAGCTGTTCAACTAGAGGGAAAAATTGTTTTCGTCGATATAGAAATAATTGACGTTCCTCTAGATTACAACTTATTTCTAGGAAGAAGTTGGTTTTATTCCATGACTATTGTCACCTTCACGGTTTTTCAATGTGTCCAATTTCTTCATCAAGGAAAAATAATGACCATCCATTAGTTATATTACTGCACCCATGATGCTCGCACTAAAAAAATCAACAATATTCCATTTTTGGGGTACTCAAAGATTACTTATGAAAGTGTAAGGGTAGGTTTACTGAAATATTCTTCACTCATGGGAACTTTCCCCACACCTCTTCCTCTAACTATGCAACATATCACAACGATTAATATGATTTCGACTATAGTACATCAATCCCTTGAGTCATCTGATCCATGGATCATATCTAATCCCTTAGAATTCAATACACTAGGTGACACTATGCCACTTAGTCTTGTAGAGGCCGAGTACGTCGCCATTCAATATGCTTCTCCTTCACCCGACGACCAACATTTGCTGGCGTCTAATTTCTATTCATTACCCCCCTGGTTAGATTCCCTATCCTCCACTTTTGATTACATCCTACGGATTTTTCCGTCCGATGAATCCATTATGGAAATGCTTAATATCGAGGAGGCACCATGGGATGACAACCACCATCACTCATCCTTTCTTCCCAATTTGGATGAAATTGAAAAATATATTTCATCTATCTTTCCCACTGATATTGTCGACGTTCCCCAATCTCCGATACTCACTTAGGATACAATTTCCGAGGGAAATTTGGGAAACATATCTCAAACCATTAGTGTTGACATATCCAAAAAATAAGGTGTTGTGGAAAACACACAACTAGGTGTGAGTTGTTCAACTAAAGAGATTGAAACTTACATCGCCTTGTTTAAAGAATTCTGCGACATCTTCGCTTGGAGCTATGAAAAAAATTCCAGGGATCGACTCTTCGATCGTTGTGCATGAAATCAAAACTTACCCTAGGGTTAAACCTATAAGACAAAAACTTCGCCCTATTCATCCCAAGAAAACTGCGAGAATCAAGGCAGAAGTAGAAAAGTTACTAAAATTTGGTTTTATTTATCCCGTACCTTTAACCGAATGGGTTTCCAACATCGTTCCGGTCGCCAAGAAACAAGGGACAATTTGTGTTTGTGCTGACTATAGGGATCTAAATAAGGCTTTTCCAAAAGACAATTACCCTATTCCCTTCATCGACTAAATTATTGATAATTGCGCCAGAAGCGTCATTTTCTCTTTTATAGATGGCTTCTCTAGCTATAACCAGATCGATATTTTACCCACTGATCAACACAAAACAACCTTCATCTGCCCATGGGGGACTTTTGCCTATCGAAAATTACCTTTTGGCCTTAAAAATTTTGGATCCATGTTTCAGTGGGCTATGTCGTATGCTTTCCACGACATCAAACATATTGTTGAACCCTATCTCGATGACTTGCCAACTTTGCACTTGGCTCGTCGACATGATCATATTGGTCATCTAAGAGCAATATTTCTTAGATGTAGGCATCACAACATATGTTTGAACCCCCATAAATGCATTTTTGCTGTTGAATTAGGGAGACTCCTCGGCTTCGTAGTGTCCAAAGATGGGATTAGGGTGGATCACTTAAAAGTCAAAGCTATTCTCACTTTACCTCCTCCCAACAATCTTACCCAAATTCAAAGTTTGCAAGGGAAGGAAAACTTTCTCCGTTGTTTTATATGCAATTATGTCGAAATTACTAAAGGATTCATGAGATTACTGCAAAAGGATGCCCCTTTTATCTCAGATGCAACTGCTCAATGTTCATTTGATGATCTCAAACATGCTTTAACGAATACACCGTTGTTACATCGCCCCAACTATGCGAGAGATTACATCCTTTATTTGGATGTCTCTGCTTACACTATTGCCATGGTGTTAGTACAAGAGGATGATGATGGCACTGAACATGTGATATACTATTTAAGTAAGAGCCTTTCAGGTCATGAACTCCGTTATTCACATGTTGAAAAGTTGGCTTTGACGGCAGTCATTGCTGTCCAAAGGTTTCGACACTATATTTTTCTTTGCACTACCACAGTCATTGATGATTCGAACCTCATGTACCACATCTTGACTCGTCAAGTACTTGGGGGAAAATATTCCATATGGATCGTCATTCTCCAAGAATTTGATCTCGAGTTTTCCAAATCCAAAGCAAAGAAATCGTTGGTTTTTGTCGAATTAATTTGCTATATTTTCCATATTGATGAGGATACTGAGCCCAGGGATTCCCTTTCAGATGAGTCACTATTCCTTATTAGTACATATGATCCGTGGTATGGAGACATTATTCTATATCTCCAGACCCAACGCTTCCAGCCAGGCATTTCACGTGATGAACAACGTCGCATTAGACACTATTCAAAGTACTACCTTATCATTGGCAAAACTTTGTATCACTAAGGTATCGATACTGTTCTACGACGTTGCTTAACTCATGAAGAGGCTGAGCGATTTTTAAATCACTGTCACTTCGAAGCTTGTGGCAATCATCTTTCTGGGATGGCTATAGCCTAAAAAATATTACGTGTCGATTATTTTTTACCTTCCATATTCAAAGACTACACTGAGGTTGTTAAAAAATGCCCACTCTGTCAAATATTTCAGAAGAAATTACGTACCCACCCAGCTCCACTCCATCCAATTGTCGCCATCAACCCCTTTGCAAAATGGGGTATTGATTTCATGCAATGTAAGCCTACCTCAATTGGGGGGCATGGTTATATTATCATCGCAATCGATTATTTCACTAAATGGGTTGAGGCTATGTTTACATTTCTTAACGATGGTCTAACTGCAAAAACTTTCATGTTCAATCACATCATCGCTCATTTTAGAGTCCCACAAGCTATTGTAACCGATAATGGATCTCATTTCCAAAACCAAATGATGGGTGAATTGCGCACTAAGTTGGGTTTTCGTCATGAAAACTCATCTCGAATTACTATCCTTAAGCCAATGGACAAGTTGAAGCCATCAACAAAGTCCCAAAGACCATGCTTCAACACATGGTGGGGGTGAACAAAACTTCTTGGAATTTGCAACTCTTCTCAACACTATGGGCTTATCAGATTTCAGTTAAAACCACCACTGGATTCACACCCTTCCAGTTGCTATATGGGTTGGAAGCGATGTTGTCAACTAAATGCGAGATTCCATCCCCGAAACTCATCGTAGAACTCCTACCACACACTTCTGCTGAAGAAGAACGATTTTTATATCTAACGAAGTTGGATGAAACCCGTCGTGATGTTGCTCTCATTAACAAGACATAAAAAATGCATCAAAACTCAATACGATAAGTCTTTTCAACCTCGTGCTTTCGTAGAAGGAGATCTGGTCTTGGTCTATAACCAAGATCATGACAAACTTAGTGCAGGTAAGTTAGAACCTATGTGGCATGGGCCATACATCGTGAAGCATGTGCTAGAGAGAGGCACTTATAAGTTGGTGGATTACGATGGATTATCACTCGGTGAGCCTCAAAATGGGATTTACCTGAAAAAGTACTATGCATAGAATATCTCGCATGTGTTCTTTGTACATTATTGTACTATATGTTTTTGGTTTGGTGTGTCTTTAATTTTGCGTGCAGTAGTTTTCCCCATTTTATTAAGTGTCTTATCCTTTGCTTTGTGCTTGAATGCGCATATGACAACATGCTTTCCTATCTATTTCGGATTTGTGGATGGCATTAGTCGACATACCTAGAACATAGCTTCTGCAACTTGGGTTATCTACCACTCTGGTGAGTTAGTGAGATCAGGAGGAATTTGCCTTGGATCTGCAACCAATAACGTTGCAAAATATCATGCCGTAATTGGACATTTAACCGAAGCTTCTTGTTTAGGTATATCTCAATTGATTATCAACCTTGATTCTCAACTCGTGGTCCGTCAACTTAACCGTGAATACACTATTCATAATCCAGTTTTTCTACGTCTCTATCTAAGGGTTCACCATCTTGAGAGATCTTTTGACTTCTTAGAATATAGATATATATTGAGAAAACTTAATACGATCACAGATAAGTTAGCAAATTATATGTTGGATTGACACATTACACATAGATAAGCATTCATAACATAAAGGATGTAAATTAAAACATCATATCATTTAAAATATAAGTAACCATGGAAAAAATCATATATATATATATATATGTCTGTATATAAAGTAGTAAAAGTGTGTCAAAATACATCATCCAAAAAAGTGCATAGCAGGGAAAAAATGTGGGCGATTATGTCCGTAAAATCATCATAAGAGACTACTATGACATGAGACTCTACTCGTTTTCCTGCACTACATTCTGCTCAACATAGCACACAATTGCTCTGGCCACTTGTCACAGCAAGTGACTGAGGCCTTCAAACACCCCGACTGTGTGCCTCTGAAGGCGCAAAGGTACATCCCGTATCCTCATAGAGGGAACACCCATGGTCAATCCATGAAGGTTCCTCTCCACCTTACAGAGTCCTCCTACTTCTACACCAACCTCCGCTGCTTCCTGAACATCACCACGACGTCCGAATGCTAACATCCTCGAAGGACGTGAAATACCTCTATTTGCATGATGAAAACAAATGATTTAGATCCCTCATTGTACAACAATATATATATAAAAAAAAAAACATTGTTGCAAGGTCACGATCTTTCATATTTTACCCGACGCATCCCACTATGCCCCTTCGGGGAGCACTAAGTCCACATTTCCCCTAAAATCAACCTCGACATAAGGGAAATCCTCAATCACCATGATCTTCTTTCTCCACCATGTGAATAAGTCAATAGTAAAACAAAAGGTTGAGGGCTCATTCCCCAATCGAGGCGAGAGGCTCGTCCATCTCTCCATTCAGGGATCGGATTTAAGGAGCACTATCAATGCAACCTGTTGCTGCATTTGTGGTACTCACTCCAAAAATAAAGACACCGGATTCATATCCAAATTGCTTTTGCCTACCTGTTATGCACTTAGATATCTGCTCTTTGATATTTCTCAAGAACCCTGCACACCAGTTAAAAATCATGGGCTCTAGAAACTGAACTGCATACACTATTTGTGATTTGAAAGTAAGATGGGCACTGGTGCTTCCCGTCATTTTAGTGATGGCAAAAATAATGGATTGAAGAGGAATATCCCTCACATCTTTGATGACAATTCTTCCCCCTACTAAGCTTGATCCCGACACACAATACTAAGCAATGTATGCATCTATTGGCAATGGCGTGGACCGATGTCCAGATAAAATGATGGGTGCTTCCCTCTTCGAGATCCCCATTAGGAAATACACGTCTTCGATATCGATCTCAAGCACATGACATCCCACTCGAAACACTTGCTCATCATTGTCCCATAGCCCAATCAGATACTCGAGCAAAATGACTTCTTTACTCATGTTTTGTAGCTTGAAGTATTTCAACAAACCGCAGTTCTTAAGAGATGCCCTCGTTTGAGGGTCTTGTAAAGAGGTCATATCGTCGAATTCATGCTTTCTTTCTTTCCATTTTATCATCTTGACCAATGCAAACCTGCAAATCCACAAGAAAATCACATTAGCCAAGTTTTCAAAAGGGAAAATTGTTTTTTCACAGTTGAAAAACTATTTTTTTTTTAATTTTTGTGCCCAACGCTCCCTTTAAGGAAAAATTAGAGTGCTAGCGCTCCTCTAAAAGGGTTACCATGGGGTTGATATCTTGACCAGTGCCCCCCTGATTACTTAAGTGAGTGTCGATCCTGTTCGATGCTTTAGGGATTTCTAGATAGCCAAAACTCATGAAATAAGAACTGAAAATGAAAAAGAAAGTATGCAAAGTGATGAGAGGGATCAAACTACTAACCTGGTCTTTACAAAACTGAAAATGATCGCCCGTAGCTCCCGCAATCGATGACAAAAGAATCGCTCCAAAAGAGGGAAAACTCAAGAGGAAATGGAAAATTGCAAAGTGAAAGGTGAAAATGAATTGGTTTTTACCCTAATTGACTTTTTACCATTTCTAAATAAAGTCATTTAAACCCTTTTTCATGTTAATAATGTTTATTTTTCGAGATTTTCCCAATTATCGTCTATTTTTAAAAGGAATTGCTGACGTTTTCCCCAGAATAATTTGTTTATGCAGGTATATAAGGAGCATAGTTTTTTGTTGACCTTATAAATCTATTGAACAAACTTCGTCGTAGTTTGAGCTCGTTAAAATATGAAGAGTCGTCTGTTGGGGGTAAATTAACCCTTTTTCAGTCCCAACAAGCTCACTATGAAAAATGAACGCTCTAGTCAATCTCGACTAGAAGTGTTCTCCGTCGTATTTTTTTTTTTTCAGACTTCAGACACTAAAATTAAAAAAAATGACAACCTTGGAGTTTTCTTTAAGTTATTTTCAAACTCCATAAACATGAAAAACAACCAAGTTTTCATTCTTTGGACTCACAAAACTACACATTGAAGGGCCCATATGGGAACAAATCCTTCCTTCTTCCAGTTCGTTAAATAAAGGAAGAGGAACTTATCGAAGGTGAGTTATATCGAGCATGTGTTACCCTGCTCGAGCTCATTAAATGAAATAGGTACTCATCTATTTGGATGGGGGAAAATTGAAGGAAGTGGGTTGAGTTTCTTGAGATCTTTTAAGGAAAATATTATGGTCGGCCTTGAACATGACACTTGTTTTCACCTCACCATACACTTGGATAATCCATTTGCCTATGCATTGAACCAATCCTATGAGTATTTTTACTCCTTTGGCCCATCCAAAGAATTCCCCAACACTCGTTGCATTATGTTTTGGTCCACTATGAGTCTATGCTGCCAAGTCTTATGTCGTATCTCATTGTTCAAGGGAAGTCCTCACCCCAAAAGTCAGTCATCTACAATATTACCAGTTCCCATACCTGTGTCCGTCCATTTTTATCTACTATATCTTATCATTTTCCTGTGACAAATTTTGTGTCTATTGATGGGGGATACATCAATGCCCTCCTTCGACGAGTCTTTTCCTGTCGACTTCAACAAATTATCTGGGAAATAGACTTAGGAACACATCAATACCTTGGGACCTGCATGCCTGAATGACAGACCCCCTCACATTCGACAATGGGTATACATTAATGATCCATGACCGATTGATTCCACAAATGTTCGACTTCAACTCATTATTCACATTTGCTATTTGTACTTTAAAGTACCTTGAAAGTCATCAACATCAATGATCATTTCTCTCGCGCTTGTTAACGATATACCTCAATGACCACTAATCAAATGGTTTATGTGATGTTCCACATCAAATCATCTATTCACATGGACAAAATCGTACTGTTATAGGATCGAGACGAAGACCCTGGTTTGAGTATTCATATGCATATACAATTTACCCAGGTTGCGATGGGGATTATTCGACTGATATACATGTTTTAACATAGATCCACTTTGTATTGGTTTGTGGCTATGTTCTTATCACATCGTAGCTCCACTGTGTATTCATTCTTGGCTATGATCAAGTCAGGTTATAGAGGGATGGATCCACATTGTATCTTTGGTGGACATTTCCTTAGTCAAAATCATCATGGATCTACAATGTATTTATTGGCGGCCGTGCTTTGAGTCATTCATATTCCGAGCATAGGTATCCCTGCCTCGGGGATGGAACACATATTAACATTGTTTGATGGATATCTGCAGATTCTACCAGGTTCTCCAACTCCATACCCTTGCTTCGAAGAATCTACAAAGTGTTTCAACCATCATCATTTCTCTTCTGACTTCACACTTTGGGGGGAAATATGTTATACATCAAAATTCTTCACTTCGATAGTGTCGTAAGTGTCGCACTTTCATTGTTGCAAGTGTCATAAGTGTCACAAGTATTGCATTTTTATTGTCGCAAGTGTCACATTCACTTTTTCTAAGTGTCACATCTCTAACGACACCATAAAAACACTTGCTACAATCCCTAAAACATGTTAGAAGAAGAAGAAGCCCCATCATTTGATAGTTGGAACAAGTATTTTACCTAGGGAATTACTCATCTTGGTGACATTTTGAAAGATCAACTCTCCCCTGGTCATACATAGGGAGCGCTAGTGCTCCTTGTCCAACTTAAGGGGGCACTACAACGCTCTGTTGTCCACTTTAAGGGAGTTCTTAGTTGGTTGAGGGAATCTTGGAAGAAATATTCCCACTTTCCTCTAAACACAACTATGGATGGGTTGGGTTAGTTTGGCTTGAATCTGACTCCATGGATGCATCTAAGGAAGATATCACAACTAATGGAATCATATCCTCAACCAATTCTAGATATACTCAAGGTGGTTGAGCCTCTCAAAGCCTATAAATGGAGACATTTCCATGG
This sequence comes from Picea sitchensis, assembly GCA_010110895.2. Lineage (NCBI taxonomy): Eukaryota > Viridiplantae > Streptophyta > Pinopsida > Pinales > Pinaceae > Picea > Picea sitchensis. Next base: position 108,690 of record SNQJ01S0061167.1, on the reverse strand, counting down.
TGAAAAGAAGAAGAAATCAACAAAAAACATTGTTATTTTGATTGTGGATCTTTTGAGCAAGGGTTGGACGAGGAAGACTTGGAGAGGCTGCTGCAACATCATCTGAATATTGTAAGTTTTACTTTCTAAGTTCTCATTAATATACTTGGCCTATTTCCTTCAAGTATGCATTTACATGTGCTTGTCTATGATTGTCTTAATATTCATAGATAAATTGATTTTGTCTAATCCATTAGAGTAGGAGATATTCGTTTGTTTCTTTCTGTCCATTGTAGGTACTGATTGGAGCTCGCGGATCGGAGCAACTTGGACAACCTTCATAAACGAGGTAAATCATACTTCCCCTCCTCTATTTTTCGATGGACAAAATGAATCTATATGAACGGTAGTGTCCAAATGTAATTTTCTGTCTTGGTACAGGGGTCTGTAATCCAAGGGAAAATTCACTTGTCCACAGGGGAATATTTTTGTAACAAGGCCTAGATATTTTCATAGGGGTAATAATGATCTGGGATGCAAATCCGAGAAAATGGAGATTCCCACCTTTGACGGATCAACCAAGGATTTTGCAAGGGCGTGGGTACATAAATTAGATACTTACTTGCAATTAAATCCCATGATGGATATGAATGCCATCAAAATTTCCACCCTATACTTGGAAGGAAAAGCCCATGAGTGGTGGTACCATGGGATGACTAGTTTGTGACATACACACATTACTTCATACACAGACTTCACACAAAGGATCATAGACAGGTTTGATCAAAGGGATCCAAAGCTTCATTTCCATGATCTCACCCAACTTAAGCAAACAAGCACAACTGAAGCAATCATTGAAGAGTTTCAGAGGCTAACAGTCATGGTTCCAGATGTGTCAGAATCTAGATTGATGATACTCTTTTTTGAAGGATTGAAAAATCCTTTACGTGGATGGGTCAAGGATTTTAAGCCTAATACACTCCATGATGCGATTTGGAGGACTAGGGACTTAGAGAGGGAAACTTCCAAAAACAATACATTCCAAGGCCACCAGTTTCCCAAAGGGGAAATGATCAAAGGATTGCAGACAAAGGTAAGGGAAAATTGGATGAAGCTACCAGAAGGAAATTAAGAAGGAAACAATTATGATATACTTGTAAATAACCATGGGAACCAGGGCATAGATGCATGGGGAGAGGAAAGATCCACTACATTGAGGTTCTCTCCGATAGTGAAGATGAATATGATGTGGGGCATATTCAAAACATATAAGTGACCCGAACATAAGAGGAGCCAACACATGGGGAAGAAGAGGAAGAACCAATGCGCAAATAGGCAAGAATTAAGAAGGTTGTCATTGCCTCCATCATGGGGTACCAAAATTCAACACTTTTAGGATGCGAGGACTCCTCCAAGGGAAAATGGTCACCGTACTTATTGATGGCGGGGCCTCCCACAACTTTATTGATCTTGCCTTGGTGAATAGAAGACACCTCCATACTGTTGAGTTTGAGGGATTCTTGGTAGAGGTAGCATGGGGACGCACCATGCCATGTGTTGATGTTTGGAAAACATCGGGAATACATTCTTCCATATATATATATATATATATGACATAATATTTATAATACAACGTATAAATATACTTGGTAAATAAATAGTTACTTATTATCCAAGTGACACATCCTTTCATGGATGGTCACCGTATGCTCTATATATATGAAACTCTCA
>SNQJ01S0061167.1:53273-82334 GCA_010110895.2 Picea sitchensis | reverse complement strand
TCGAGACCATTTTCTCTTCTATTCCAAGAAGAGAAACTTTCACTGAACCTTTTCCATAAGGTGTGTGTGTCGTATCATCAACCAAAAATATCAAATTTAGTTGACATTCTTGAAATGTTCAAAAGAAGTCACGTCGGAAAGTAATATGTCGAGTAGCTCATGTATCTAAGATCCAAGCATATTCATAGTCACTTTTAGGAGAATAATGGGAAGATTCTAAGGCTATTGATTATGAATGTTGAAGTGCATTAAAAACATATTGTGAAACACCATCCTCTTGATAATTAGCATATTGTGTCGAAGTTGATTGTTGCTTAAACTTTGGTATTTTATCGATTGGAGTGTGGCAATATTCTGCATAATGACCAATTTTGTTGCATCATCTACATACAACCTAATTGAAATATCTGCCTCTGCCATATTGATTACTACACTTTTGAGTTATTTCTAATTGAATTCTCTGGAAGTTGTTTGATCCTCGTTGAAAATTTGTGTTTCCTTGTCCTTGTCCGCTTCCTCTTCCTTGATTGTTGCCTCTTACTTGATCATTGTCTCTTCCTCTTCCTTGATTGTTGCCTCTTCCTTGATCATTGTCTCTTCCTCTTCCTTGACTTCGTCCTCGACCGTGCCCTCTATAAGTTTACTTTTCTTGATTACCATGTCCTCTGTTACTAAATTGAGCTCCTCTTCCTCTTGAACTTTGAGTTGATGGCTTACTAGTACTTGCTTCTGTAAGAAAGACATCTTCACCAACTTGTTTCTTCTTCCCAAAAGTTTTATCATGTTGAGATAACAATTCACTCAACTAATCAAATGTGATCTTCTCTAACTTTCCCGTCAACTGTGACGTTTCCAAAAAATGTTTATAAGAGGATGACAACCCGACAATCAAGATCGTTGTCATCAAATTGTCATCTACAATAGTAAATTCGGCATTAGAGATATTTTGTTTGATGTTCTTTAGTCATGAAATGTACTCAAGCGCATCTCCACACTCAGTCAATTTTTGTTGAAGCAGTTTCAATTGAAGGTCAACTCTTTTTGTTTCGGGTTGAGTGTCAAACAGATCCTTAAATGTTTTCCAAGCTGTCCATGCATCAAATTCATTTTCAATGTGAACATATATTTCTTCATTTACATATGACTTAATTAATGCTAGTGCCTTTTCATCTTTTATCTCCCATTTAGATAGTGATGTTGCATGAGTGGGTTTAGTTGTTTTTGCATCACCATTACATATGTATTTCCATAGTTCATTATAAATCAATGTGATTTCCATATGCCATTTCCATGCCTTATAGTTTTTGGAGCCTTCTAGTTTATCAGACTCGGCAAACAAATTTATCAATTTGGACATTGTGAATGCTTGCTAAAAAAGAAAGAATATACGCCAGAAATCACACATCAAAAAAGAAGTCAAGAAGAACACCACACACTGTGCCGCGAAAAGAAAACGAAATATCAGGGATTGGCCTTGACCCTCGTATAGTCATTGGGAAAAAGAGTGATTGAGCTTTGTACTTGGCTCTAATCAACTCTTTAAAAATCGATTACAATTTTGCAATTGACGTATGAGCTCTCTTTATTTCTTTGTAAACAATGGAAGAAATAATAATTACAATGATGCTTTATTTAAAGCTTTCAAAACTTGATAGCAATCTAAACTCCTTATCCCGTGAAGTAATAAAGTACTTCAATTACATCAAAATTAAATTGTTGTTTTTCCCCACTAAAGTAAAATAATACTTCAAATTACATCAATTTTTTTCCCCAAAAAGCAATTCATCTCCTGTATTTATTTTTAACACCTTTTATAAATGTCTTCAATGCCCCTATATTTTAATCATATGTATATTAATTAAAATATATATAATGCTTAGACAAGCATTAAAAAAACTAAGCAAAACTTGTTCATATGATGTCATTAAAAAGGTAAATATGACATCTCTTTTTTGTTATCGTTCATTCCTTAGCATGGGCAAAGATTTTTAATGCTCTTCAGATATTTTAAGTGAGGAGTGGGCTAAATCGAGAGCAATCTTCCCTCCCGAGTTACTTTTCCGGCACATTTTCCGACGATGCAATTTTAACTTTTCGGTCGATTGAGAAGTCTGATCGATTTTATGAGCATCTGGGTTGGTTTAAAATGGAGAAAAACCCCTGGGGTAAGTTTTTGAAATGCATGGAACTTTGATCCATGCCAAACTCAGGCTACCACTGAAAATCTAGTCGGATTTAGGCCCATTTTTTTGCATGAATTCAGGCCCTTTTAAATGATATTCAAACCTTCTGGTAGCAATTGTGACAAACTCCACGAGATCTTTTAATCTTCAAGAGATTCACTAAGAGAGCCTCTGCTTTGGGTTACTAAGAAGGCCAATGCTCTTGCTTACCGAGGCGACATCTTTGACGTCCTCCTCAATCGAGTCGTTGCAAATTTGGATACTTTAGTTTAATCTTTGACTGCAAAGTTTAAAATTTTGAATTTAAAGTTCAAAATTTTGAATTTAACTATAGTGTACACTAGCACCGGTTGCAGTGCTAGTGTACATAAAAAGTGCACCGATAATAAAATTAAATACATTAAATATTTCCAAACTTGTTGGTACACTTCAAAATGTAGGGATGTACCATGATCGATGCTTCCATTCAAATATAGCGCACTAACGAGTGCATTATTATTAAAATATTTTTTCCATGTTTATCAATGCACTCTAAAATGTAAGGAGACACTGATTACTAATAATATGCAGAAAAAAACTTATATATTTTATCGGTGTTTTAATATTTAATCAAGAGCATCGATGACGGTGTGATGGCAATAAATCCACAACATTGGTAGTGCATCTAAATAAATAAGCATGCCGATGAGTTTTTCATGGTTTTTTTTTGCAAAAGAAAAGTAATTTCAATAATGAAAAATAAAAATGTTAAGTTAGTATATATTGTTTATGTTGTGTGTGTGTGTGCCTAATGAAATTTGTATGTGAATATGAGATAGTGACGACGAAGAGAGTAGTAGTAGGTCGATTTGTACAACTTTGTACATGGGTGGGAGGCTCGAGAGAGGGAGAGTAATATGTACCCTGATTTTATTACAATGCAGACTCGCCTCCTTTTGAGGAATGTTGGCGTCCTTAATTTCTATAAGGAGGCTACATCCTTCAAGGGGAATACATGATTGTTGACACAGTTGATCCGTCACCGAGATCATGCTAGTTTGGTATACATGGTCGATTCTGATATGTTTCTTGGCATTGATAGAGAATTGGTTAGCATATGTGCTAGTGCAACCATCATTGACCCTATTGCCTTCCAAGTTGTTGGGGTCAATTGCATTTTCATTCATTTGGTGTACATGAGGTTAGGTGCTTGTCACTTATGGCCATGACATTGACACACTATATCTTTAATGGGTAGCTCATTAGTTTCCCTCCAATGCACCAAGTAGATAGTTTAGTTTAGAGGCCCAGACTGATCTGCCATTTTTTTGTGACAATTTTTTTTTGTTCTGGATTGCTATCGTGATATCACCATCTCATCCTTTAGTAGAAAACCAACCACCATATCCTTTTCTAGCAAACTTACCACAATCTCCTCTTCTAACAATAGACCAACCACCATCTCCTCCTCTAGTAGAATGACAACCATCTCCTCCTCCAGTTGCAGATCAACTATCATCTCCTCTGGAAACAAACCAACCACCATCTCCTTTAGTAGCATACCAACCATGATCTCTTCCAACAGTAGGCCAACCACTGTCTCCTCCTCAAATGCTACATTTTACATTATAATTATCTTATGGAGGTACTAATGCCTCTCGATTTGGTGGTGGAGGTATTGATGCCTTTCGCTTTGGTGGTGAACCTAGCTTATAGCAATAATTGACATGTATATATTTGATTGCTACGATGTATATTTTACCTGAGATGTATACTTAACATATATATTGATTTGTATATTATCAATTTATATATATTATGTGTTTTCATATCATGTTATTGTTGATGTTGTATTATTTATAAAATGTGTTGTGTATGTGTTAATTATTTATATTATTAATGATTTCTTTGTTTTAAATTAATTTTGAGATGTATCATTTATTTAAATTTGACATGTCATATATATATATATATATATATATATATATTTTGTTATTATTGTTCATGTATTTTATATATTTTCATATCAAGTTGATGTTAATGTTTGATTTATAAAATGTATTGTGTATGTCAATCATTGACATCATTAATGATTTCTCTATTTTTAAATTAAATTTGAAATGCATCACCCATTTAATGTTGAGATATCATATAGTGTTTAATTCTATTTATATGAAATCATTTAATTTGAATTGTGATTGTAAAAAGTGGTAATCATTTGATGTCATTATATAATGTTTAACTATTTTTCAAAGTTATTTTTTCTTTGTTGTGCAAGAAGACACTATATGTTGATTAAACATATTAATAAACTTGATTGAATGATTCAATCAATGATTGTCCACTTTGATAAATATTTTTAATTTATTTATTAAATTAAATTGTATTTTTTAAATTAAATTGTATTTTTTAAATTAAATTTTAAATATTTTTATTAAACTTTTTTTTATCAATTTTGATCAAATTGAAATTATTATACTTAAATCTAACAAAATATTTATTTATTCACTTTCATATAGTGATAGCATTATGCATATTAAATCATAATAACAATATACCATTAATTGTTTTCAATTTGTTTGATTAAATATTTCATTAAACCATAAAAATAATTCTAATTTTTATAAAAAGAGACCGTTCATCTAAACTAAAATTAACAATAATAATTGTAAATATAAATATTTAAAATAGTGATAACATCTTAAATTCAAAAATTAATTTTCATCTAGTTTTTTTTTTTATATTTATGATAACTTTTTTTAAAAAACAAAGAACATTAATTCTTTAAAAAAAATTTAAATAAAAAAATACAATCAATATAACATAAAATAAAAATATAACATAAAATAAATTAAAATAGTTTATAGAAATAACTCTAGTAAACATAAAATAAATTAAAANTAAAAATATAACATAAAATAAATTAAAGTAGTTGATAAAGATAATTCAAGGAAACATAAAATAAATTAACGTAGTTGATAAAGATAATTCAAGTACACATAAAATAAATTAAAATAATTTTAGATAACTCAAATGGTCTTAAGTTAAATGTGAAATCTCTTCCCTAAAATTTAAAAATATTGCAACGTGTATCTTATAAATGTAGTTATTCACTTGGCATGTATCCAGAGGTATTGATATCACATTTAATTTATGTTGCACGAGTTTCTGAAACTTGAGAATGTCCGGAATGAGTAGAAGTTTCCCTCAAATTTATGAGAAACTTGAATTTGGGAGCGACAATAATATATATTAAAAAAATACAAAAAATATTTTAAATTACAATGATACTTTAGATTACAATGTATAGAGATATTGATACATTTTAAATATTATTTCAATAAAATTGAAGTTGAATCCACGACAATGTTTCTCATATTGCAACAACTACAATATTAAAATTACTAATTTAATTCGTGCTAATAATTATATGAATATATTTAACACAATAATGAAACTTTAATATCCACAATACTTTAATGTCCACAAATATTCCATTAAAAAATGAGAAACAAAATTGAAAATTCATATATACAATTTTAACATTTTTTTAAAATTAAACTTTACATATATAAACTTTAAACATCTTTGTAAATTTGAAGCATTATTCTTTTTTTATCGAGAAAACAAAATAGTACTACTCTTGTAATATGAAAATACAATAAAAGTCAATGATATGGTTGGTTGATATCAACTACAGAGTGGAGCAAATGCTTCTCGTGGATAGGGTATTGATTTATTAGACTTTCATGTTTAGTTTGGGCTTGAAGGAAAACATAAATGCATTAAAAGTTTTTCATATCCACAACTATAGAGTATTATTAAGTTTTTTTACTTCATTAATTTTTGAAATAATATTTACCTGTAGTTTATTCTTAGTTTTATAGTGATATTTTGAATAAATATAATGAAAATATTTGTAAGAAATTATGTATTTGTAATAAATGAATAAAAATATTTACATTTTAATTTAATATAATTCTAATTTAAAGCTCTTCTTTTAGGACACTGGTTCTCAAGCTCCCCATTTCTTTGATGTTGAAGCTCCCAAAAAGCTCCCAAGTTCCAAAAAAAGTTCCCAACCAATTGAAGACGTTCCCAACTAGTTCCCAAACTTCGAAACTTTGAAAGCTTAAAAACTAGATGTTAAAAATACCAAAAGCAATTGCATCTAATTTAATAATACATATTGCACATTATAAATTTACATATTGCACATTATAAAGTGAATTGAATTCTATATAGATGATATCACCAAACCCTCTTAAACAAGCAATCAAATCCATGCATTTCTCATCCATTATTTGTTTATCACATTTTTTTACTTTTTATATCAAATCATTAACAAGAAAAAACAAGTTAAAAGGAGGAGTCGCCATTCAAAGGTGGGAAAGCACAATCTATCCCCCCAAAAAATAATAATTATCTTTAACGTGGTGCAATATAGTGAAATTCTAAATTATTTTTAAATTAATATGCATAAATACAAATATAATTATAATATTTATTTAAATTTTTGAAAATATAAATTAATAAAATTTTAAATTTTACAATTAATATAGATATTAGATGGAGAATAATTCATAATCATAAATTAAAATATAATAATAAAAAAATATTATAATTGATCGATAATATGAAAGTGTTGTCATAATGAGACATTACACATTTTTTTCCATAATCATTAACTATTTTTTTTTTCATAATCATTAACTATTTTTTTTTCATAATCATTAACTATTTGTTTTTATTTATTTATGACAATCTTATGAGATTGTAATGAGATATCACTTCCTCTCACATATCAACTATCAAATAAAAAACAAATGTCAACTCTTTTTTATCAATGTGATGCAACCATTTACATCCATTTATTTAATTTATGTGTGTAAATCAAATCATTCACATATCAACTATCAAATAAAAAACAAATGTCAACTCTTTTTATCGATGTGATGCAACCATTTACATCCATTTATTTAATTTATGTGTGTAAATCAAATCACAAATGAGTGTCAACTGTTTTAATATGATGCATCATTTATTCAATTTGTATATGTAAATATGTATGATTTCATAATAGCAATGATTTATATTTAGCATGTCATTGGTAACATCCCTTTCCACTTGTATTATATGGAGGAAGAGCCTTTTCACCAAATTCATGTTCTAGGTCTTTTTGAACGACAGTCAACATATAAAATGATCTTCTAAGAAATGTCAATAGAACTCCCTCCTAATATGGAACATGTTATTTATATTAACTCCACTAAAGGCTTCACACTAGTTCGACCTTATATATACAACCCCTTTATAAATTTGAGATGAAAAATATTGTGGACAAACTCTTAAAAGTAGGGATTGGTACTCTTAGTCAAAGTCCTAGTTAGTAGTGGGAACATGTTTCAATGGACTTCATCAAACTTTTGAGAATCTTTGTTGATTTAATTTCTAACCATGTTTATAAGTTCTATGTTTATAAGTTCCATAGACATACATCACATCATTAGTGATAGGGATCCTTAGATTATAAGCCTCTTTTAATTAGAGCTTTTCATATTTACATGAATTCTCATCACTAAATGCCCTGGGTTATTTTAGGATGTATTTGATATAGGGAACAAATAAACAAATTAGAAGAGTTGGCTACATTTAGTAGAAAATGGATGGACACGTTTTTTTTTTTTTTATTTATTTTTTTCTTTATTTATTCTTGTAGATGGTTTTGCACATAAAGTTATTGTTATCAATTAAAAATGGATCTTTTCACATTCTATCTATTTGATATATAGATGATTTGGTGTAGGTAGTTGGTTGGACCAATTTTTGTGAATAATCTAATTTGGGGTTCAAGATATTTGTAAAAAAATTGTAAGAACTTCAACTTTTTTTACTTTTAATGTTGACTTGAATATTTTATTCATTTTGATATATTTAATAACATTATTTGAGTTATGTATTTCACCCATATTATGTTAATGTAGATTGCATATGACTTCTCTCGTTGCAATAAAACATTTAAAACCTAATCATGGAATGCTAGCATTCATACATTGGTCCCAATTTTACATACACCAAAAGCTCCATATATAAATACAAAAAACCAATAAATATCCATTTCCAAAAAAAATCTCAAAGTGAAATAGTAGAGAGATAAATCTCTAATTCTAAACTTTGCAACAACATAAAACAAAAGAGAATCAACAAGAAAATTAGGGTTTGTAGCATTGAAGGTAACTTTGAAACCCGTATATTTTCTTGAAAATGTTAATTTTTCACTAACACAACGCCCGCTAATTTATTTCATGGTAAATAACTTGCTATAATAAACTTATTACTACATATTTATTGAATAAAAAACATAGTTGAGTTTTAACGATCCACACAAATAAACTAGTAGAAGAAATAAACAGAAAACAATCCATGCACACATAATTTATGGGTAAACACCCCTGGAAAAACCCCTAAGGGAAAACCAATACCATAATGATTTTATATTGATAAAATTAGGGCTCCCGTCCTCAGAAAATGGCCCCTTTGAGGAAAAGTACAAAACAACAAAATAACTAATCACACTTCAAGATTATTCCTTCGATCTTGTTGGTCGCTCCTCCTTTGTTGTACATTTCTCCCTTCCTCAGACCCTGCTCCTGCACACTTGGATGAAAGTCCTTCTCCTACCAATCAATGAGATCTCACTATCTCACTCTGTGTGTGTCTCCTCCTCTCACCTTAGTTGCCTTTTATAATGTTGAGTTTACCCTAAATCCAAAACCCTAGATCTCCAAAGTGATCATTGGTTAAGATTATTGGCTAAGATTTAATTTAATTCACTAATGTCAAATACGTAGGCATTTCCTTAAATTAAACTCAATTAATTATGAGAAGACATTCACTTTACTAATTACTTTCATAAAGTGAATTTTCTAGGTCTTGAGAGGTATTAATGATGACTTCCACATGTTAAGCACAAAAACGATGTTTAAGTACTTGTATGAAGCTACAAACATCAACACTCCTTCTTATAGAGGAGGGTACTTGTTGGTTTAGATCTCTAACTTCTTTCCTCTTCTTGGTTCAGATCTGAACATGTTTCCAACAAAACCCTCTAAAACTATCGACCCTCTTGGTAAACCAGAAGGAAACGCTACACACAGGGTGCACAACGTAGTCTCACCCGAGATATCTCTATGGGTGACTGCAATACCCAGGTGTTTACAGTCTAGGAATGAGTGGGGATCTGGGAGTATATTCTTTCTTTCTTTTATGCATTAATCTTGTTATTCATTCAAGTATTTCTTGGATTCATTAATCTTTAGCCTCAAGCATGCATGCTAATACATCTAGTTATTCATTCATTCATAAACTAAACATTAACATAAAGTAAGAATCCAATAAATCATCACATAGAGCACAAGTTTTACTGTGGTTCGCCCCCTCCTGGGCTACGTCCACAAAGATCTGGCTTCTCTGGTCTTTTATTTAGTCTACTGCAAAATCTGGCGTTGCGCACATTACATATTCAATCATACAATTCTGATGAGGTTAAGGAACCTTTGTGAGGTGGACTAGATCACACCATTCTCCTCAACCTGTGATCTAACCCTCAAAATATACCTTACTCGACTCTTATACCGCCTTATTACAATCGATAGTCTCTCAACTTCTCAATAGTATCGAATTGACTAACTAACAACAACCCTGACCTAGACCTCCTAGGTTCTTATTTATACTATTTTTCAAGCTTATAACCATTACAATCCTTATCAAAAACCCTAACCCTAATATTGTTAGGATTTTATGCCTCCTCGCACATGGATTTTCCTCTTGCATGCTACTTTTCCTCCTTTTTCCGCATGCTGCTTTCTTGCCATATGTTGTGCGTGCTCCAAAATGAGGTCTTTCCTAAAAATAGGCTTGCGACCAACATGCCCCTAACACTGACATGTGGCTCGTTCCGAGCCACTCAGGCAATGTGCGCTCCTTGTACTGCTATGTCCAAACTGTGGAACTTTTCTGCTAGTTCCCTTCCTTTTGCCTTGATTTGTGCAACTTTTCCTGTCAACGCTTCCACTGACTGCGTTGTTATCTCCTCCTATATCAATGATTCACCCTCTATCTGTGCCTATGCCATACTTTTCTTCTCTTCCTCCAACTACGCAATCATCTGTGTTTCTTGTTCTTGGAGGGGTTCCAATTCAACTTGTCTTTCTTGCTTCTTTGTCTGTGCGATTTTCAACTCTGTCTGAAACTTCGTCATGTCTTGAGTGCCCTTCAAGCACTTTGTGATGTTCATTTTTCTCTTCCTTTTCTTTAGCTATTGTATGGCAGCGTTGATTGTCTCCTCTTGGTACCACTATTGGACCTTCTCATCTTCTTCCAGGATAGTCCATATCTGCGCGGCTCTGTCGAACAACTCTTCTACTGCTCTTGCTTCTTTCTCCATCTCAGCTATATAGAGTGTAGATTGTTGTTCTCTCTGCTTTCGAACCTCGGGAAGAGTTGTAGGATTGAGCAATTCTTTGAGCTCCTCAATTTCCTGCTTATATCTGTCAATTTTTTGTGCGATCATGTTGAATTTCTCCTCTGCACTCCTCTCAGGTTCTTGCGCGTTGTCTAGGATGCGATCATAAACCGTTGTTAATGCCTATTTCAGTTTATATGTGCATCCTTTCTTCTCTTCTTTCTCCGAATTTAGTTGGTCGCATATGATTTGTAGCATTTCAGCGACTCCTCTACGCACCTCCAAGTTGGTTTCATTTGCATGGGCCCTAGATTGCACCTCTTGCACTATGCTAGACTGGATTTTGTACAGTTCCTTATTTGGTATTTGTTCAATGACAAATTCAAATTTCTCCGCGTTCCCCATGGATTTTTGCATAGTCTCCTGATCCATTCTGATCATTTGGCTTATGATTGTAAAAGTCTCCTTGCCTTGTACTACCAACCACACTGTCTCTTCTCCTACTTTCTGTGCAGGGGGCCGTTGTGTATTTTCCTTTTGCTGCGTTGTGGAATGTGGTCCTGCACGGCTCCATAATTATTGGATATTCTCATGGAATTCTATGAGATTGGCCATGATCTCTTCACATTGCACCTCTACAATGTGGATCACTTCTCCCCCCCTATCTTGGACTTTGTCTATGACTAGCTTCACATCATCCTCTGTCAGGGTGATGACTGGGTCTTCTGTATCATACTTCCTTTTCTTGCGCGCCTCTATTTCCTGCACTTGATTCCTTATTGTCTGTGAGGGTTGCACTCCACTTGTTGTACCCTGGGTCCTTTCTTCTCTAGCCTGTGAAGTATCCTTGTTTCCGGTCTGTGGTTGGCTACCTGTCCTTGTTTCTCTTGTTGTTCTCCTTGGTCATTTCGATACTGCACTTCTCCCAGTTGGATGATTCCACGTTGTATTCATTCTAGTATTATTGTCTGAGATATTTGTTCTTGCTGAAGAGCCTGCTTCAGCCTTGTCCTTAGGCCTAGAGGATTGTGCCGTGTCTGGCCTTATTACTCATTTTGATACTGGAAGCTGCCACTGCGCAAACCAATATTTGACTATCCAGTCCACCTCTTCCTTGGTGATGAAATAATGCATTTCTAGCCATTCCTTCTTTGGATCCCTTGTGGCCTGCATCCACATGTGGTTTTAGGATGTCTTTGTTACGAGGGAAAAACTCTCTATGGCTAGGGTAAACCACAACAAACAGGTATGACTGCAGAAATCAACTCAATTCCAACATATGCTATATAAACTAATGTGCAAGAGAGATAAGAAAGAGGCCTACCTTGTCCAAACATTTGATGATGTCCACCATTGAGTACTTCGACCCAAAGATTTATACCTACAACAAGTTCTCAACAAACAAGCAGAGCAAGCATATAGTGATAATATAAAAAGGTTAGCACATTAGATAGCATAATCCATTAATAAACATAACAAATACGCCCATGGATAATAATGATATATTTTCACGATATCAATAGGACAGGAAATGAGTATTTCTATTAATAAATGATCAACAGAAGTGAAAACATTACAGACTTCCGTGTCGGCACAGTTCATAACCAAGAAACTAAGTTCCTTCTAGCTGGGCCTCCATCACTTCAATCCTCCACCAAAGGCAAGCTCATAGAAAAGAGACAATGAGGTTCTCCAACAATAAGAGAAGAGCTTGGGGGCTGAACACTGCGTTCAGACTTAAAAGAAAAAGGGATGTAGACTCAATATGAAGTAGTAATTTCTCCAGTGTAACTTTGCTCTCAAAGTTGAATGCTTTCTCCTCTTTTCCATAGATCAGAATTGGTTCATTTATAGCCTTCAAATGGAACTGAAGGGCTGAGTCAGAACGTTTCCAATATATGGAAGGCCAAGGATCAGATATCTCCTGTCGTGACATGGAAACCCGACATTTAATTTTCATTTTTTGGCACAAATCCTGATGTACGCAAGCTGTAGTGGAGAAGCCCGCGTATACACATGTTGTATAGTAGGCAAGGTGCGTACATGTGGAAAACTTGTATTTTTAGCTCTGGATTCTTAAAAAAGGGATGATAAGTCTGCATATGGAAATGGAAAAAGGCCCTCTGTGAAATATTGCATAAGGTGAGGAAAATCTTGCTATAACAGTCTTGAACTTAGTTATTCCTTCAGTCTCCTGGATCACCTCCACAAGTATGCGCCATATATTAGTTGTGCATTGTTGTATCTCTTCCAGCAACATTGCAAAAAATGTTTTGTTTTCTTGTTGCGTGTTGTTATCCTTGGCCTTCCAGAGGGACTTGTATCTGGATGCATAACATTTCCCCATCGTATCCAAGAACACTGTGAATTTTGGCTCCTTCCATCCTATCAATGCTATCAAAATGATTAGCCAGGAGTAATGGAATTCAGTTCCATTGTCCTGCGCGTCTCTACAGCTGATCAAAAACTGGTTCAACAGGTATGGTGCCCAGTTGAACATTACTCCTTTCCCACATTACACGACTACCGCAATAACGCTTGCTGACGCTTCTTCTTTTCATAATTTCCTCAATATTTTGAACGCCATGAGTTTGTTGGAAAACCTTGTCGCATTATCGTTGATATCATTGGGTACGATGCCTCTATTTCCCCGACTGGTGCCAAACTTTGCTTTGACCAACTCTGTTATTTCCTTCTCATGCACCTTGTTATCCAGGTATTCCTCTGGTTGCGTGCTGACTGTCAGTAGTCATGTGATCTCATAAATTAGTGCCACATCTATCTTTATTGGCCTATCCATCCATAGGATGCCTCCATGTATGTGAGCGACTAGTTGTTTGACATAGAGCCTGACATTCTTACCACGCCCAAAATGTGATATATCCAATAGGTTCATAATACTAGAGTTATACAACCTGTTTATCCACTGCACGGGCTCCATTATTGGTTTACCCAGGGGTCCAATTTTCACTGTGTTTATTAAATAATTCTCCTCGGTCAAATCTGGGAATTTGGCCGCATCGCGCACATCATGGTTTGCGTACTTAAGTTTTGGTACCTTTCCTAGCATACCATCCACAATGATCACTGGGTCTGGGAGATAAGGGAGTTATCCATGGCATCCTGCGCCTTTATTTTCTATCCCACAATAAATGGGCTTGCCTCTGCTGGGTCTGCATCCTCTTATTCCCTTTCGAACTCCTGTCGGTCAGTGATATCATTGACGAACACTTCCTCATCTTCATGGGTCTGTCACAGTCCCATTGTTTCATTAGGATTCGTAGGCGTCTCAGGGTCAGGGTTCGAAATACCATTCTGAGCCCTGGAGGTCTGCCCCATTTTCCCTTGTTGTGTTGTTGATGCTTCTTCTTCAACCCGTGTCGGGCTGATTGACTTTGTGTCCGAGGTGGTGACATCTTCCAGCTCGACCACGTTTTCGGGCTATCTCATTCTTTCCTTGCGCCTTTGACCCTGTCGAGTAACTCATACATACTGGTCTGGAGTGACAAAATTCGGTGGGGTCATTGTCTCTCTAAGTCACACACTCGCTTGTTTCTTCGTAAAATTCTAGCTAGGGCACACTCTTTGTATTTCTCTATCTGCTCAAAAATCGCTAAGTGTTGAAAAAACATGTTATTTCCACCTTTTATAGACCCGGTCCTGTCGATTTTTAATTTTTTGCGTGCCTTTGCGCCGAGTGTAATTTTTCCTGCGTGTTGTCTTATGATATTGTCGTAGTAATTGTTGCGCACGACTTTTCCCCCCTTGTGGTGTAGTCAAATTTTGCGTCTTTCTGTGTTTTTCTTCCTTTTTCTATTTTTGTGTTCCTTTTCTCTCCTTTTTATTTCTTTTTATCATTTTGTTTTCCTAATCTCTGCTATAGTACACTATATACATGTCTTTTCCCACTGTGTTGTAACTTTTAAGGGTTAGTAGGCCATATGTCCCTGTACAGTTTCAATAAACTACCATTGTTCATTCCTTTCAGTTATGTTCCTCCCAAGTCTTGTATCTGTACAAATCCCCCATTTGTGATGGTCTTTACTTCATATGGCCCTAGCCAATGCATCCTAAACTTACCAGGATGTTGAAAAAATTTACTGTCATAAAGAAAAACTAGGTCTCCCTCCTTAAAACTCTTCTTTTTAATATATCTGTCATGCCAAGATTTGTCTCTTGTTTTTTGTACTTCCTGATGAAATCCTGCTAGAATATTGTCCTCTTTCATTTCCATTAGTTGACTTAACCTTTCCTGTACTGTGCCTCTTTCTGTCATGTTGGTAATTGTTTCTACATGCAGATTGGGTAGGAGAAATTCTAATGGTACTACTGCTTCCTTCCCATACACTAGTCTAAATGGTGTTTATCCTGTCAAATTATTACATGTGGGCCTATATTCCCATAGTATTGTTGGTATCTTCAAGTCCCAATCATCCCTATTGACATTGTAGATTTTCGTCAAAGCATTTTTCAAGATCTTATTGAAAGCTTCTACTGTTTCATTTGCCTGAGGATGATATGGTGTACTCTTCTGGTGATATACTTCAAACTCCTTAGTCATAGATTTGATGGTATCATTGATAAAATGAGTTCCCTGGTCACTCATTAGAATCCTGGGACATCCAAATCTAGTGATCACTTTCTTAAACAAGAATGTGTTGATGTCGCTGTGCTACAGTATTTGACTGTTATTGATTCTTCCCATCTTGTTAAGTATTCAGTTGCAATAATGATGTGTCTAGATCCTGACCTTTTTTCTAGTGGGTTAATAGGTCCCACAAAGTATATAGCCCATTTTTCAAATACATACAGAGTCACTTGTGGTCTCAGAGGCATCTCATCCCTTCTGTTGGGTTTGCCAACCCTCTGACTGACATCACATATCTGGAAATATTCCTCGACATCTTTATGGAATGTTGGCCATCGTAATCCTGTGTGCAATACCTTATGCACGGTAGCTTTTCCTGCATAGTGTCCTCCAACTATACCTTCATGAGATTCTACTAAAATTCTGGGCCTTTCATGTTCCAATACACACCTTCTCAAAATGTTATTTGCGCCCATTTTGTATAAGTGTCCTGCAATAAGTTGATAGTTTGCAACTCTAACTACCAGATTTTTCTTTCGCACAGTGCTAAGCTCTTGTGGTGAAACCTATGTGCTTAAGTATTTGACAATATCATTGAAGTATTCATCAACTACATCTACTGAAAATAGTTGTGCATCAAGGAAGTTTCCTTCCAAGTGGGTAGGTTCTTCTCTATTAATTACCCTTGATAGGTGATCAAGTCCTACATTCAACTTCCCTAGTTTGACTATCACTTTGAAATCAAATTCTTGGAATAACAATAGCCTTCTACTGATCCTCCCCCCCAACACTAGCTTGTTGACTAGATATTTGAGGGAAGAATGGTCTGTGAACATTTTAAAGTGTTTACCGAGTAAATAGTGCCTGAATTTCTGAAGTGTATGTACCATGGCTATGCATTCTCTTTCTGTGGTGTTGTAATTCTACTTTGATTTTGACAACTTTCTACTTGCAAAGGCTATAGGATGGTCTAAGTCCCCTGCTCCTGGCTGTGCCAGAATTGCTCCAAGTGTTATGGTAAGGCATCTGCATGCACATGAAATTTCTTTTCCCAGTCTAGGAATACTAGGATAGGTGTTGTGACCATCTTTTCTTTTAAGGTGTCCAATCCTTGTTGACAATCCTCATTCCATCGAGATATGGTGTCCTTATTTAACAATTTTTCCATGGGTGTAATAATTTGCGCATACCCCTTTATGAACTTCCTGTAATAGCCCTTATGTCCCCGTGTTTCTCTTAACTGTCACACTGACTTTGGTGGTGGTAAATTTACAATGACTACAATCTTAGTAGTATCCACTAGTAACCCTTGTTTACACACTATATGTCCCAAAAATATTCCAAAAGGTGTCCCAAAAATGCATTTCTTGATATTCAATGAGATCGGACATTGCTTGCATCTTTCCAACATGAGTCTTAACACTTCTACATGATCTTTTAGCAGACTATATACAGTCCAGTCATCCAGATATACTTTTGAAAACTTATGTATGAATTCCTTAAAAGAAGCTATGAATACTCTTGAAAATATGGCTGGTTCATTCTTCATCCCAAATGGAATGACTGTATATTGGTAGGATCCCCATTCTGTATAAAAAGTAGTCTTATAATTGTCTTCTAGAGCTATTTTGATCTGATGGTAACTCGAGAATCCATCTGTAAATGAATATGCTTCCTGGCCTCCCACATTCTCTAAGACCTCATCTATAAAATGGGTAGGGAAAGGGTCATGTAAGCAAGCATCATTAAGTTTCCCCAGATCTACACAAATACTTATCCCCCTTTGTTTCTTTTCTTGGACTACCATAGGACTGATCCATTAATATTCCTCTACTGGTTCTATGATACCAACTTCCAACATTGTGTCAATTTCTGCTTATATATTGGATTCGGTCTATAAGGTCTCTTCCGGACAGGTCTTGCCTCAGGTTTGAGAGGTATCTTCATCTCTCCTATAAGATCCCCTTCTATGCCTTTCATCTTTGTAAAGGTTGTTGGAAACATGTCACTATATTCATGCAGTAACTCTGCTATTCTTTCTATTGTTTGTTCATACCAATAGTCTCCAATACTTGCCATTTTAGGATTGTCATTCGTCCCAATGTTGACTTTATTAACTTTGATTGGTGCAACAAATACTTCTGATTCCAGAGATGGAACTTACACCTCTCTTTCTCCCTCAATATATGTAATTTTAATGTTGCACGAATCATCTTCATTCAATGCTTCCTCTTCCACATGATAACATGAGAGTAACTCTTTGACTGTCTATCTGTTTTGTTGTTGATATTCTATCATGATTTCAACTTATGTTTCATTGTTGAATATCATTCCTTATATCAAATTCAATGTTGAATCCATGTTGGGGTTCTCATGTTCAAATGAGAAGGTTACTACGAAATTTAGTTGTAATCTTGTCCACTCTGTAGTACCTCTGCGCATCTCCTGGTCTATTTACGAGTTACCTAGAATTCCTTCCAATGTATGGATAAAGTGATGAGACCATTACTCTAGTGGTTTCATACTCCATTGTGCCTTGCACTTCTCTAAGTGTTAAACTGGTGTTCCCTTTCCATCATACCTATGCATTTTATTGCTCCCCTACTCTCCGCCAAATCTAATGCGCAATAGTCGTTTACATTGGTACCATTCCTGAATGGTTTCTTTGTGTGCACCTCACCATGTTGTAGGTGTGGCCTTGAGTGCGATATCTAGGGCTAAGAGCCTATGATTTTCTAATACTTCCTCTTCATATTTTGTCAAAAATTCCTCTAAGTCATTCAACCCATGAAAACTGGGAGGTTCTCTTATCACTGTACCAACCCATCTTACTGCAAAATCTATTCTTATGCACCTCCTTGTGGAAACTTCATGTAACCACTGTTGCCAATTCTCTAAACTTGTATTTGATTAAGAAACACATGATGTAATGCTTCTTCAGCTGAGTACCCCATCTATAGTTGGGTTAACATAATCCTCTTCTCCCACGGTGGTTCTGTACAACTAGTTTATTTCCTTCAGATCCAAATAAGTGGGTTCTACAAACCTTTGTCCCTATGATGGATCCAATGGTGAAATGAATCTATATTCACCTGATTCAAATATCATTTTCCTTGTCTTAAGGTTGATTATAGCATGGTTATCAAATTCCCAATCCAGTCTAAGAAATGTTGGGTAAAGTGTTGTGCCATCTACTATCTCCATTACTTCAAAGTATGCCACAGTGCACACTCCATCCAGATATACTATCACACCTTTAAGCCTTCCAATTGGTAATATTTTGTGTTTATTTGCGAGTTTCAGCTAGACAGGGCAATAGCCTAGTGTGGTTTCTCCCATACACTGCCATGTCTTCTTAGGTAAAACATTTACTTCAGAGCCTAAATCTAGTATGATATCTCCCATATTGAAATCTCCAATATTATCATTTAGTCTGAATTCTTTGCTTGTCCTTCTTCTAGTATGGAGATGGTTGAATTTTTTCTTTTCCAAGTTCCCTGCCTCCTCTGTGTTACATCTTTCTAGCATATTTTGTAAAAAATTAACAGATGATGGGTCATTCAATAGATTAACACAGGACTACAAAAACGTTTTTATGGTACTTACTTGTTCTAAAGGTTGTCCTTTACTGGTATGGTATATTGAGGAGAGCATCTCGTACATTGGGGATTTCTGAGTTTGTTGCACGACTGATGTAGATGAAACATTTTTCTTGAGAAACTCTTGTCTGGCCTCCTTGAATGTTTCCTTTTCTTTTCATGCATCAAACTACTTTTGTGGTTCAATATTCTTCTTAACCCACTGGTGTTGTGTTGGATCTTGTTTTACTGTGTCAATTTCTATCTTGGCTCCTTCTCGAGTGACTATATTTATTTTTCTCCCATCCTCCTTGGCTTCTGCATAAATCCACTGGACATTTTGGTTGTTATGTTTTTTTTTTCTTGGATCTTCCCCAAAAGCGGCCGACAATATTTTGTCTCATGATTTGTTGCGGGACAATACATACATGTCGTTGGTGGAACTGGACATTCCCTTTCATAATGTCCTGGTTGTTGGAAGTTGTGGCACACTACTGGTCCTTTTCCTCATCCAAATCGCCCTCTTCCTCGTCGTACACCTATGTATCCACCTCGATCTCACCGCGGTGTGTTGTACTGAGGTACCTGATTATACTGCACGAGGTTATACTATGGTTGCACGTTGATGTATTGTGGTTGTGAATTTTTATACTGTGGCTGTGAATTATTCTATGGTGGTGGTACCTGGTTGAACCGAGGTACAGTTTGTCCTGTCATCATTTCTTCTTGCACCCTATAAGTATCTGAAGTTCTTTCTCTCATCAGCTCCATTTCCCTACAATCTTTATCATCATGACCCACTAACTTGCAAAAAATTCAATATGAACTTTTAGGTACTATCTTATACTTCTTCATCATTGGAAAATGATATGGATCATGTCCACGTGTCTTACAAATCTCGAACCATGGTCCTCCTATGGGAAATGGGTTTGACACCCTTATTTCCATATACTGCACGGAAGTTGGACATCCATTCTTATGGTGTCCTTCTGTCCTGCATAGGGTACACCAAACACCTTCTCTTTTCTCTTTACCCTTATTCTAGTTAAGTTGAAATATTAGATTCTTCAAATATTTCTTTAACTCCTTTATTGTTGGATCTGTCTGTTGATACTGGTTCTCTTCCAGTTGTAAGGCTGCTTGTAGAGCCTCTGCTTGAGTTTGGAACTTCTGTTGTCTTGATTGGTATTTCAAATGTGGTAATAGTGAGTTCAAAAATAGATTCCTATGTTGCATGTCAGTCATTGCATATTTTAGATTACCTTTCAACCATTTAAACCTCTGATCAATATCCCAAATATACTCACCTGGTTTTTTCCTGATTTCAATCATTTCATTCATATATTGATGCTCTTAGCTGGGCTTCTAAAATTCGTTTATCAATAGTTTTTTCACGTCTGTAATAGTCCTTGTTACTCCTGGTGGACTATTTACATATCGTCTTATGTACCAATACAATGTGCGGTCTCTTAGCGTGATAGATAACTGCACAAGTTTTGTATCCTCATCTTTGATATGCTTTTCTTCCCACATATTCTCATAGATGAATAAGTGGTTTTCAAGGTCCTCTGATGCCTCTCCCCAAAATTATGGTAATCTGATCGCGGGATCACGTCCTTCCATTTTAAACTATGTTGAACTGCTACCTCAGCATGGTGTAGATATTTGACTGTTACTTCCTGAACTGGATCCTCCAATTGTTTCGCCTTGCTTGGATGTGTTTCTTGCTGTCTTTATTCCACTAAAATTTGGTTATCTGAACGGTGTTATTCTTTCTGGTGTGCTAGTCACACATGGGGTTGTAGGTTCCAAACTAACAATGATCTGGATTGGAGTTCTACCTTCTGTTCCTTCCCTTGGACCTCCTTTTTTCCTTTTATATGTTGTGTGTAGTATTTTCTCAAACTTATCCAGACCCGAAGATCCTCTACCTCTTCCTTATCGCTTTCCAAGCCCTCTCTATCAGCTATGACTCTCTTCTTGTTATTCATCTTATATTGGTAGGATACTCCACTACGCATCTTTCCAGCTTTTGCCATTATCTTATTTATATTTTCTTTCTCCATCATGATTGGTTCCATGACCTCCTTATTCTTTCCCTTATCCATCTCTTCCTCCATTTCTCAGCCTCCTTCCAGTGCTTCCCCCCTTCCCCCATGCGCGTAGAGAAGTTTACCTGTCTGATTCCATGGTCATCACACCGTTGTTATACAATAAAATATTGATTGAAGTATACAACGATATGATGTACCTACCTCTGGGTCCCTTTAGAAAATATTGCTCTGCTTCGGTGTAAGAATTTGCTGTATCTACAACAAATTCGGTGATAAACCCTGCAACAATAATGTCTAACCATAAATCTATTGCATGCGTAAATTTGTTATCAACTTGCTGTAACTGCGCGATCTCCACATGATTCCACTCCAACTATTTGATTCAATTTGTAGGGTGGTTGTCTTTTAACCTTAATAACCACTCTTGCAACAAATGTGGGAAATCAACAAAAAATACCTCATGCAGGTCGCTAAAAACGTATTTGTAGAGATATTTGCATGGTGTTAGTTTATGGTTTCTGTTGTCATTTTGCGCAAACTTGAGTTCTTTCATTTTAAACCATATTTCAATCTCCACATTTGTTGGATTCCATGGCATGAACATTCCCTTCTATACCTTCATTCTCCAAGCGTTTCTTCCACGAATCTCGCCCACTCAATCCATGCAGTTCCAGCTGACAACATAACCATTTTTTGGTTTAGATCTCTAACTTCTTTCCTCTTCTTGGGTTGACCCAAGTTCAGATATGAACATGTTTCCAACAAAACCCTCTAAAACTATAGACCCTCTTGGTAAACCAGAAGGAAACGCTGCACACAGGGTGCACAACGCAGTCTCACTAGAGATAACTCCATGGGTGACTGCATTACCCAGGTGTTTGCAGTCTAGGAATGAGTGGGGATATGGGAGTATATTCTTGCTTTCTTTTATGAATTAATCTTGTTACTCATTCAAGTATTTCTAGGATTCATTCATCTTTAGCCTCATTCATACATGGTAATACATATATTTATTCATTCATTCATAAACTAACCATTAATAAAAAGTAAGCATCCAACAAAACATCACATAGAGCACAGGTTTTACCGTGGTTCACCCCCTCCCGGGCTACGCCCACAAAGATCTGGTTTCTCTGCTCTTTTATTTAGTCTGTTGCAAAATTTGGCATTGCATGCATTACATATTCAATCATACAATCCTGATGAGGTTAAGGAACCTCTGTGAGGTGGATTAGATCACACCAAGCTCCTTAACCTGTGATCTAACCCTCAAAATCTACCTTACTTGACTCTTCTACCACCTTATTACAATCGATAGTCTCTCAACTTCTCAATAGTATCGAACCGACTAACTAACAACAACCCTGACCTAGACATCCTAGGTTCTTATTTATACTATTTTTTAGGATTATAGCTGTTACAATCCTTATCAAAAACCCTAACCCTAATATGGTTAGGATTGTCTACCTCCTCGCACGTGGATTTTCCTGTTGCATGTTGATTTTCCTCCTCTTCCGCATGCTTCTTTCTTGCCAGTTGTTGCATGTGCTCCAAAATTAGGTCGTTCCTAAAAATAGGCCCGTGCCCAACAATACTTCTCAAAGAGCCACCTGGAACTGGTTCTCCCTCCAACCCTGACACAGTGTCGCACATCATCATGTAATAAGGCATCCTACTACTCCTGCTAGAATGATACCTCCTTAATTATGTAAAATATCAGTGCCATGAAGTTTGGAAACTTCTTCCAAGGCATTATATCCCTCAATGTGCTCATAGGAGCATCAAATTTCTCCTCAGAATCCATCAATGTCAACTCATACCAATTGGGTTTTATGACAGAGCTAGAAGGGGATAACTCCTCCTTCCCACTTGAGGGTTGACTTCCCACATTGTAAGTCTCTGAACACCATGTTCCCTTTAGATCCTCATGTTCCTTATCCTCTACCACTGTCATTGATCCATGATCCAAGATCCCCTTGGATCCACTAATAGGTTTGCCCTCTTTGACACCAAGAAATCGAGCTGAGTCTAGGTAAAATCCTTTTGGTCAAATAAGAACCTGACAATCCTCAAAAGTGATGGTGCATCCTTTGTCCTCCATTTTCAAAACTGAGAGAAAATTCATTTTGAGCTCCGAAACATACAACACATCTGCCACCTATGGAGAACCTCCCGACTCCAGCTGGAACATGACTGTCTAAACTCCCTCTACACTACACATGGAATTGGTGTCAAGCTCCACATGTAGATATGAGTCTTTATCTAACCAATTGGTGAACAACTCATGTGTCCTCATTATGTGACGAGAATCCCCACTATCCACAAACTAGGAACTATTGGAAATTGTGCTAGAATGAAAAGATACTAACAATAATTCCTTCTCAAACATCTCAAAAAACACCTTAACTTGAGTTTTTGCATATGTTTCTACCTGTTGAGACTCACCCTTCCCTTGCTTCCATTCAGAACATTGTGAAGCATAGTGACCACACTCGTGGACCACAAATAATTTCACATTGCTCAGATCCTTCTTCTTTCTAGCATGTGAAGTCAACTCTCCACCTATATTATTCTTACTCTTCCTGGTCCGATTAGCAAGAGATAGATTGTCATTATCACCAGTCTGCTCGCCTACTAGATATCCTTCCAAAATATCCTTCTAAATAAAATCATCTCATAGCCTGTCAAATTTGGGAATTGTCTTCCGTGAACAGATGCCCTTGATGAATGGGGACCATGGCTTGTTGTTGTTGAGGTTTGTCTAGGGCTTCTCACATCCTCTTTTGTCTGCTCACGTCCCATGCGACATGCCCGACAACTTCTCTTTTCCCCGATGGCTGCTTTTTGGCAAATATGCCTTGCAGCTAGCGGTTCAACGACTACTTCGCGGCTCTGGTTGGCAGTTGCCCCATGGTTTTCGGCTAGTGGTTGATGTTGTAGTTGTGACTGTGGCTACGAATGTCGTTGTGGATGTGGTTGTGGTTGTGGTTGTGGATGCAACTATGGGTGCGGCTGGATATAACCCGAATCCCCAACAAGCTCCCAACACCTGTGGCCTACTCCTTTTTATATTTATTTATTATTGTTATTATTATTTTTTATGTCCTATGCAACTCACACATAATTTTTTTTATGTTGTTGTCTTGCAAAAATTAAAAATTTTCATTGTTGCTCCATATAAATTACGGGATCTATGCACCCTTGGTTTCCTCCTCAGAGGTCTAGCTCTGATACCATGTTAATTCTCCGTTAACCCAACACCCAATAATTTATTTCATATTAAATACCTTGCTATAATAAACTTATTACTATAGATTTACTGAATAAAAAACATATTTGAGTTTTAACAATTTACATAAATAAATTAGCATAAGAAATAAATAGAAAACCAATCCATGCACACATAATTTCTAGGTAAACACCCTTAAAAACCCCTAAGGGAAAACTAGTACTGTGATGATTTTATTATGATAAAATCAAGGCTCCCATCTTGGGAAAATGGCCCCTCTAAGGAAAAGTAGAAACAACAAAATAATTGATCACACCTCAAGATCTGTCCTTTGATCTTTTTGGCTGCTACTCCTTTGTTGTCCCTTGCTCCCTTCCTCAGACCCTA
Organism: Picea sitchensis; assembly: GCA_010110895.2. NCBI lineage: Eukaryota > Viridiplantae > Streptophyta > Pinopsida > Pinales > Pinaceae > Picea > Picea sitchensis. The sequence goes on along the minus strand of SNQJ01S0061167.1, from coordinate 57,872 downwards.
CCCCTGCACACTTGGATGAAATTCCTTCTCCTCCCAATCAATGAGATCTCACTATCTTACTCTATGTGTGTCTCCTCCTCTCACCTTAGCTGCCTTTTATAATGTTGAGATTACCCTAAATCCAAAACCCTAGATCTCCAAAGTGATCAATGGTTTAGATTAGATCTCACCAACACTTGAGATCAATGGCTAAGATTTAATTTAAATCACTAATGCCAAATACTTAGGCATTTCCTTAAATTAAATTCAATTAATTATAAGAAGGCATTCACTTTAATAATTACTTTAATAAAGTGAATTTCCTAAGTCTTGATAGGTATTATTGATGATTTCCACATGTTAGACACAAAATCAATGTGGAAGTACCTATCCGATACTACAAACATCAACAAAAAATACACTATAAATATTAATAGAAATAAATACAAATATTTATGGATTTTTTTGAATTAATTGAGGGAAAACATGAGATGAATAGAATGAACTTACATACTTGAAATTTCTTCTTTGCAGATTTGTCTATGACCTATGGTGATCCCTTACAAATTCGACTCTTCAAAAAAATCTGACCACTCCAAAGTCTCCCGTGGTAGATCTTTGCACTTGTTGACTTAAACACATTATCGAGACAATTTACAATGAAAATAGAAGTGAAAACCTTCACAATTAAAACTTTGCAGAGGCTTTCTTTGTGGAGGTTTATTATTGATGTGTATCATTATTAAGCGCACTNATATATATATATATGTCTCGGTGTAGTGAATGTGAATTAGGTGCATCGATTACTTTAAAAAGGCCTTCAAAACTCTGTTTGAAGTTATAATGTTACATGCATCCCATTTTTTTTCCAGAATGCAAACATGTAAATTATAGTTCTCCATAGGATACATAGTGATTATATGTGTGTTCATGGGATGGGACATCGTTTCCTTTGTTATAGTACTAGTTCACTTAATATCTGTTTTAAGAGAATTGTTTTGGTACATGGATAAATTAAACTTAGATGATATAATTGTTTAGTCAAATATATATGTATATTATCATTTGAAATATGCCTACCACATGAGTGTGAAAGGTATCATTTGAAATTATGAAAATTATATTTAAACTACCACATGAACAGAAAATGTATCATTTGAAACTATACACAGGATGCTTAAACTCATGCCATCTATTTAAAAAAGGATTTGAAAAGTTTGTTTGAATTTAGAGTGTCACATGCTTCCCGGTATTTCTTTTAAGAATGAAAACATGTATTGATTGTGGTTTTGAATCAAATGTGGGGGGGGAAGGTGATACTATCAAATGACCAACTCTTTAGATTCCAACTCATTCTAAATTGCTCCAAGTTCACCAAGTTATCCCTTGTCATTCATAGTAAGTCTATATTTTATTTCTATTTCGATTACCTCATTGAATTTATGTTATATTGAACACATCACCTAACCTAAAAATAGAGTTAGATTGCAATTCTTTATTTAGTTTGTAAAACATATCTCATAATTTGTGTATTTCAATGTTCAAGGCTTTTTATTGATATCTAAGATTGGGAAAAAAATGTATAGCAACAAACATGAGGGAAGCACATCTCAAGAAGAAAACATGGAAAGTTATTTTAAATTTTAATACAAATGTAACATATTCGAATTCTCTGTAGTTCTAAATTATGTGTATCAGATAGTGCATGTCATGCAGAGCAAAAACCTGAAGAAAAATTATAATATTGCTTGGAATTTGAGTGGAATAGAGTGTACAATTCTTATGAAACTGTTGCAAAGAGAGAAATGAGGTGGATCAAAATGAGATCAATTTGAAGTTTTTTCTTTGACATTTTATTGATAATGTAATTTTTAACTATAATTGCTAACATGTTTCAAACATTCGATTTCACATTTTTTGAATATTGTGTAGGGACCAAGAGTGAGGGAGAAAAATGTTGTCCTATGAAGATAAAAATTATGAAGGATATAAATGATGATGAATTGCTCCTCAATGCATCTGGAGTGGTGTTGGAAGTTAATAAGAGGGGGAAAGGATTTTATAAAACTATGAGGGATATAATGGAAATAATGTATAAACATTCTTTTTTAGTTACAAAACAAAAATCAATCCAATGACTCCAAGAAACAAGTTATGTATAAACTACATCAAACATTTTCAGAGCAATGGTCAATGAGACCTTTAAAACTTACAATAACAAAAACATATAATAACAAAAAAATAATCATTTAAAAAATATTATTGCCAAACATGCTTTCCTATAATATGCATATACTAGTCCAAATTTTTTTTGAATTAATGTTTTTGTTGTATTTATTTTCATATAAATATTAATTAATGATTTCCTATAATATACATATACTATTCCAAAACAATATCCAATTAAATTTTTTGTTGTATTTATTTTCATATAAAATTCCAAAGGACAAATGAGGTGATATCTAAAACATTCCTATGGGGATGTCAAAAAAAGTGTACAAGGAGATGGTCAAGGAAATGAGTATAATTGCAGTGTAGGAAGAACCATCCCAAGAATAATGTGCATCAAATGTATGTAATTATTGATCTTTTTATGTATAGAGAATTTACTTATCACATGAAATATCAATTTTCAATTGTTTTCTTGTTACAAAAAAGAAAACAAAATAAAATCCATTCAACTCATAAGACATGACAACAAGGTGAAAAAGGGTTAATTGCAAAGTTTTTGAGTACATGTGTTTTCCTAACTTAGGGTTTTATATTTGTTGTGATGTACATATTTTGATTTATTTACAATCATCCTATGGGTGATTTCTAACATGTGCTAACATACAAAGAAGAGTCATCCGAATATTTGATTAACATCAGATTAAGTATAGGTTATGAGTATATGTTGGAGTATCAAGAGTTAATTGAATAATTTGTAGGTGGCTATGTCGTTTTACTTCCCTTTTTTATAATTAGTGGAACAACAAAAAACCTCTAATTATATATGTTTTCTTTGTCATGGCATATAAAACTTGTGGGAAACAATGTATGGAGTGGAGCCAACATAAGATATCTTCAAAGATGGCATGAAACATGGTTTCGAAAGAATGTTTATTGTTTATAAATCACTTGTTTCTATGATACTCTTTTATATACACAATCATGTATATTATACTATATATGTAGATATACTCATTACACTTCATTTCTATTTGTATATGGACCATGAAGAGCTTGAATGTCAAAATCAAGCCAATCCACAAAGAATTCCAAATAACCAAAGCAATCTCCCATAAGCGATGAAGAAATGAAGTGTGCAAGTAGCTCGAGCAATGCGAATAATCCAAGTGATGAATGACAACTTGGAGATATTGTTATGAAAATAGTATATCAATAACAACAATATATCATGCTATTGTCTAGTGATAACTTGGAGAGAGTGTTGTGATAATGTCTTTGATTCAAATCTTGTTGAACACGCTCCTCCCCTACATGGGGTTGTCAAATGTGGCTATAGATTATATGGAATATTGTTGATGTAGCCTTCAAGCATATTTTTGTATGTCATTGGAAACTTGACAATGTACCAAAAAACCCTATTCTTCACTTAAGTGTGTGAGGGTGGTTCAAGCTTATATCCAGGTTTACCATCCATAAAAAGACAATCTTATTTTTAAAAAATACACAAAAGATAAAGTATAAAAGTATGAGAACAAATTATTCTTCACTAAGTGTGTGAGGGTGGTTCAAGGTTATTTTGAGGTTTACCATAAACATAAAAAGGCATAATCTTATTCAAAAAACTAAAAACACAAAAGAAAAAGTATAAAAAAAATTATTCTTCACTTAAGTGTGAAGGTGGTTTAAGGTTATTTCCAAATTTACTATCCATAAAAAAGAATAATCTTATTTAAAAAAATAAATACACAAAAGAGAAAACAGAAAAGTGTGAAGGTGGTTCAAGCTTATTTCCAAATTTACCATCCATAAAAAGAATAATCTTATTTAAAAAAATAAATACACAAAAGAGAAAGCAGGAAAGTATGAGAACACATTATTCTTCACTTAAGTAAGTGTGTGAGGGTGGTTCAGAGTTATTTTCAAGTTTACTATCTAAAAAACAATCATAATATTATTTAAAAAATACACAAAAGAGAACGCATGAGAACATTGGAACTATACACTCATTTATCATAATATTATTTAAAAAATACACAAAAGAGAAAGCATGAGAACATTGGAACTATACACTCATTTGTATATATTATTATATATAGAGTACAATTTTTTGGAAGAGTAATACAATAAAGTGGGTGAACGATAAATTTAAACTAAGTTACTTAGAAAAATCAAAGATACATAAAAAGTATACTAAGGTAGAAAAATCATTAAAATTAAATGATTTGGTGGCTTGGATTAGAAATAATTTGAATGAGTGATTTAAAAAATGGAGACTGTGTTATTCTGAATATCCCACTCTTCCTCTTTACATATGTTGGAATATATGGAAAGAGAGGAACCTGGCCATCTTCGAAAATGGGATATCATCCAAACAAAAAATTGCGCACCTGTTATTATTTTAATTGGCGGAATTGAGGATTCCAAAATTACAAAAGAAATTCAGAAAAA
>SNQJ01S0061167.1:23533-34288 GCA_010110895.2 Picea sitchensis | reverse complement strand
AGAAAGGAGGGGATGAATCATCTCTATCTTCTACCATGGGCCCTAGGACAACTGTTGGATTTTCATCTTGGAGGTTTATTGAGTCAGTGGAAGGCTGAGGGGGCTCAGATTGTAGCAGTTTGGAGAGGGAATTTTTGAAATCTTCGTTTTTAACTAGTTCAGATAGGGGTACAGGAATTCTAATCTTCTGAATCTCATGCTCAAAATTGAAGGAGGGAATAGGCTTAGGAGATTCCCTTACCTCAGTGACAGGTTCTTTGGCTGCTGGTGAAGCATTTTGAGTTTTCTTTTCTTTGGTAGTGGTTGCTGCAGCTTTAGTAGGCCTTTCCACTATGGGGGGCTGATCCTGGTTATCAAAATTCCCTTCTTTCCTTTTTGACCTGAGATTATATCTGTTAGGAGTGTCACTGGATTTTTCCCCTCTACTCAACTCGTTGATTTGAGTGTTGATAAGGGATTCTTCATATGCAGATTGAGTCAAATGAGGAAACATAGAAGTGTCCTCAATGAAGTGGATCTCAGGGTCGAGCTCATCAACCTCCTCCCCTTCCTCATGAGAAAATAGGTTGTTCTGGAGAGGGGTATGATTCCTCTGATCATCTCTATCTCTGCTCCTTTGTTCCCTAGGGAAAGCTTGTGGCACATTGTTATTAGGCTTCCTGAAACCTATACTATCTGTATTTTGGGGATTTCTGTAGATGGGATTCCTTTCTAATTCCCACCTTTCCATCCGGGCAGAAAGTGATTTTAGCATTCTAGTTGTCTCATCTACCTGAAGGGGCAGGGGAGAGGAACTGGATGGGGAAGCTTCAGGCCTCTGCCTAGATATGTTTCTACCAGCAGTGTTCCTGAGTCGGTCAACAACCAATATGTTAGATTCTACCTCCACGACTGCATGCTGCATGTGGGCCAGAGTAGTGGCTCTTCTTTCCCTCAACAGGAGGCAGAAATCGGGATCAAAGGCGCTAGCATAAGTGATCTTTGCAGAGGCTTCGTAGGGTTTTATCTCAACAGGGATTTTATTGTACATTTTATTGAATCTCTTGGAGAAGTCGGAGACATACTCCCCTTCTTTTCTCTTCAAAGACCCAAACTATGTCATGTAATACATGAAGTATTTTTTATCTCCCCACTGTCTCAAAAAGGAACTATCCAAAGCTTCGATCCCATCAATAGATCCAGGAGGTAGGGCCTTGAACCATTTTCTAGCCTTGCCTTGAAGGCTATGGACAAAAATCCTCATCCATACGTCTGCATGCATGATAACATTATGATCTATAAAACTGTAAAAGGCTTCTAGGTGTTCTTCTGCATTTATGTCCCCCTCGCCTGTAAACTTGGGCAGCTGCTTGAGGTAACCATCTACTGGGAGGGAATTAAGAGGCTGAGGTAACACAAGGGGAGAATACCTAGCGGCTATAATGGCCTCCATTCTGGTCATAGGGGGATTTTCCCCTGCCATAGGGATATTATGTGGAGGAGGACTCAGAGGAGAAGGAGCTCGTAAAGAGGATACTGGGGATGAGTTTCTAAGGGGAGTGGGAAACAATAGGGAATTTAGAGAGAAGGCTAGCGAGCTTAAGCCGATGGATGCTTCTCTTTGTGCAGAAGCGACAACAGTAACAAGAGGAGGAGTGGTAAAGCTAGGAGTGGGGAAATCTTCGATGGTCCTGGGTCTACACCAAGGTACAACTTCAGGGGAGAGGGGAGTGACAAGGATTTCTCCCTCCAATCCCAGACCAGAGGGGGAAACCTCAACAGGAACACTCCCGAAATTCAGGAAACGAGAAACTTCAGAAAGCGGTCTGCTAAGAAACTGACGAGGAGAGAATGGAGTTCCTATAGAAGGAGATGGCGGGTTACCTAGTTCGGCGGTGACAACTTCTCCTTCAGAGGCCTTTCCTTTTCCGAGAACCACCTCCGGATCAGTTTTAGGTGTAGCTAGAGGCAACTGTGGATGGGACCGCGTGTTCCTGACTATGAAATCCACAATTGATACGGCAGGTTCTCCACAGTGGAGTCGTCACAATGGAGTCACCAGGTGCACAATAGCAATCTTCGAAGGCTCTGATACTTGATGCACCCTCAGAATCAGAGGCTCGATGTTGTTCAATCTCGGGGAAAATTTTCAACTTCGTCCTCGGCAACGACGCCAGAAATGTTGGCGACGGAAGTCACTCCCGGATTGCAGCAGGAGTAGAGCCCAACGCCCATCAGTTTATGTCACGATTTTTTTATGAAAGGGGTGATTGAATGGAAGTTAACTCAAAACAATATCGTTCTAACTCCGAAACTAGGCTAGGCATTCATGGGCAAGTGAGGTCTTGGATAAACTTCAGACAGTGAATTGTAGTAAGGGTGAGTAGGGGGAAGACTTGTATAAGAGAACTACAAAGGTCTGTCGTAAGCATCGGGATTCGATGTTTAGAGATGTGAAATGACGAGGAGCGCTTACCCCTCGAACTCCCGAATGTCGACATGGCACAGATGTGTGCCGCGTGTCCTTAAGATGAATGGCCGAGGTAGCATTCGCTATTTTAAAGGGGGATTCTTTCATTCCCAGGATCGTTTGACGTGACCTGGCACTAGGACCGTGGGCCCGGCTCCAAAGGTGCCCTCAGCATTTTACCGATCGGCAATTTTAGGTGCAATGAATGGGAGGTCCATTGTCTCCCGAAACAACGATCCCCGCAATGCTGACTGGCTTCCACCTGTCTTAACTGGATCGGACAGCCCAGATCTGTCTTGAACTATGGGTGCTACCTTTTGTGCTAAGTCTCGGGCAACTTGGCAGCCCCGAAATCCCGATGACCGTCGATCAACTTTATATTTGGATCTCGGCTGCTGACAACAAAAATTTTCCCGCTCACTTGACTTGTAACCTGAAAAGAGACTCTCCCACTCTGCGCTTGGGCGCTTCCCGCGCAACTTGCAGACCTGGGTACTTTTGTGCCCCAGACAAAAATTGTTGCTAACAAGGTGCACAAATGGATGAACTGGTACATTTTTGGTGTACATTTCTCTTTGTTGTTTTCCTTCATCCTTGGTCGACTGGTTTTCCTTGTTGAAATTGATCGAGGGATATCATCCTCGAGTTTCTCTCTTTCCCCTACGACTGATTACTTCTCACTTTACCTCCACTACTGAGCCTTTGTTTTTCCAAACCTAAGTCATGTCATCCAAGTCTTCACTGTCACTGTCTGCAACACTAAGAGTGGTCAGATAGCGACACAAATCAAGCAAGTGGGCAAATATTATTTTTCACTAGCGAGGATCCATCGATGGAGCAGATCGACGATCATCGGGTAGTTGGGGATGTCAAGTTGCCTGAAGTTTAGTGCCAGGGCGGAGGCGTGAGTTCAGAGGTCAAGCAAAGAATTAGATCTAGGCCGTTTTTTTGTGAGAAGTAGTGGGCCGATGATTTGACTTCGGCGATTTCGGGAATCAACATTTTTGGGTTCTCTTTAACAAGTGGACCCATAGCCCTAAGCCCCGAAATGTGAAACCCCGGTTTCGTGATTTCAAAAATCGAAGGTTTCCCCGGAGCAACATCTCTTTTCCCCGAAATGCGAAATCGTGAAAGCTCCCAGGGGTTGGGTCCACGGTTGTAGTGCCCGATCACAAAGGAAGTAGGTCCGGGAAAAGGGGGCTAGTGCTCATCGCATAGCCGAAATTTCATGTTATCAGAGGAGCCATCATAGCCATCCATTTTGAAGCGAGTTTGACCGTCGATCTCAGCGGTCATTTCGCGATTTCAGGTATTGCGATTTTAAAGCCAAGGTGGAGAAAAAACTCTTGAAATGCGAAGTCACATGGGGAAATTGGGAGGAACCGTGCTAAACGGGTCGAGAGCATTGTATTGGGTGTGTGAGAAGACAACACGGTTTCAAGGAACTAAGTTTAACTCAGTAGGCCAGGGGCACCGCTTAAGAGCTTTCATGGATGTCTGGGTTTGTCCCGATCCCAATAAGGACAGTTAATGAAGTTGAAGAAGGTGGTTGAAACCTCGTTTCGACCATAAGTAGGAAGCATGGAAGCACTAGTCGTGGAGGCAGGCTGTCAGCCCAAAGGTCACCCTGTCATTAAATTTTCCTGCAAAATCCATACTGTCTTAGATTTGCGTCTGACAAAGGAAAGCTTGTGCAGTTTGACAGAAGGAGAAGAAACGCAAATCTTTGAATGCAGGGGTCGAATTGCGTCCCTGGTGGATGTTAGCAGTTTTGAGTATATATACTCATGTTTTATATTTTGTAAGTGTCGATGGTAGAGCTACGCTCCCTCTTGTAAAGTTTTAACGAGGCCTCTGGTTCTCTGGTTATGCTATGTATTTGAGATTTCTTGTTTAATGAAAGTCAACCTCTTTTAATCTTTTTGTAAAATTTGTGTTAAGACACTCGAAATTGGAAGATCCAGTTGCGGGTGTCGGTGTTGCTATGATGCAGGTTTAATCACTGCAATATCTTCACCAGTTTTAATCAGTTTCCTATGTTACATTTTCCCCTCTTATACTGAGTAGCTCGGAATTGGAGGATCTAGTCGAGCTATTACAACAACATTGCAATGTTGGTTCGATCATCGTGTTGTTGTGGCTATGTCGTTTAGACATATCTTAGTGTCTGAAGCTCCGAGTCCAAGAGGATCTCGTTCTTGAATCTTTTCCTCCTCGGGCTGTTGGAAGACTGGATGTCCATAGAAGGCCCTTACATATTCTCACCAGCTCTTCCCCCTACTCACCTTTTACAACAAATCACTGACTAAAGTTAGATCAAGACCTCACTTGCCTATGCGTGCCAACCGAGTTTTATGAGTTAGAATGATATAATCTTGATACAGTGTCCATTAGAGCACCCTTAATTTTATTCACTGTGACATACAAACTGATGGGTATTAGGCTTACCTCTACCGCAATCCATATGTGAATTATGGTGCTAACATTTCTGGCATCGTTGCCGTGGATGAAATTGAAGATTTTCCCTGGGATTGAATGACAAATCTTACTAGTTCTGAAGGTGCATCCAAACTTAGTACATTAAAGATTGCAACTATGCACCTAGCGACTCCACTGTGGTGACTCCATCAAGGTGGATCCATTGGTGACTCCACTGTTTTAGTTGTGGCTTCTAGAAGCAGACACATGAGGTCTACTCCACAATTGCCTTTAGAAACACCTGAAGCTGACCCAGAGAAAATTGTCAGAAAGGGAAAGGCCCTCCAAGAAGGTACTTCTACTGTTGAACCAGGTATTTCTGATAATTTCCACTGGCTTCTTTAGAAACTCTAATTTCTGTTTCTCATTCCCCTGTTATACCTTCTGTTGGAGTTTCCCGAACTCTAAATTTTGGGAGTGTTCCTGTGGAGTTTTCCCCTCCTAGTCTAGGATTGGAGGGAGAAACGCTTGTCACTCCTGTCTCTCCTGAAATTGTACCGTGGTTTAGACCCAGTGCGTCTGAAGATTTTCCCACCCCAGGCTTTACCACTCCTCATCCTGTTGTTGTTGCTATAAACGAAGAAACCTCTTTTCCTTCAGGCCCTTTAGCCTTTTCTTTGAATCCTCTGCTGCTTCCCTTTCCTCCCAGAGGCTCAGTCCCAGTCTCCCCAGTTCGAGCCCCTTCTCCTCCTAATTCTCCTCCACCTCATATCCTTATGGCATGTGCTAATCCCCCTGGAAATAGAATGGATGCCATAGTGGATGCAAGATATTCCCCTCTAGTCCTACCTCATCCGATGAACGCTCTCCCTACTAGGGATTACCTAAAATATATGCCTAAGTTCACCGGAGAAGAAGACATAACTACTAAAGAGCACCTTGCTTCCTTCTACAGTTATGTAGACAATCTAAATATTGAAAATGAAGATGTATGGATGAGAGTCTTTGTCCAGAGCCTTGATGGTGAGGTTAGGAAGTGGTTTATGGGATTAACCCCTATATCTATTGCTGGTATTGAAGCCTTATATAATGTTTTGTTGAGGCAGTGGGGTGATAACAAATATTTTATGTATTACATCACAGAGTTTGGGTCCCTGAAGAGAAAGGAGGGAGAATCTGTTTCTGATTTCTCCAAAAGATTCAACAAGATGTACAATAAGATCTCTACTGAGATAAAGCCTACAAAAGCCTCTGCCAAAATCACTTATGCTAGTGCTTTCGACCCAAGTTTCTGCCTCCTGCTCAAGGAAAGAAGAGCTACTTCCCTGTCTCATATGCAACATGCAACCTTCGAAGTAGAATCCAATGTATTGGCAGTTGAAAAACTTAGGAGCAAAGCTGACAGAGACAGAGGGAAAGGAAGATCTGAGGCCTCAACCTCTAGTTCTTTTGCATCCTACCCTAAAGTATATGAATTAACCAAGATGGTGACGTCCCTGTCTGTAGAAATGGAGAAGATGAAATTTGAAGGGAAGCAAGGTCATAAGAATTTCCCAAATACTGATAACAGAGGCAACTTCAGGAGGTCGAATAATAATGCTCCTCAGATTATGCCAAAGGAGCAGATGGATAGAGATATAAGTGATCAAAAAATCCAAACTCCCCTTCAAAATAACCTTGTTATTGATGAGGAAAGGGAAGAAGAGGAGCTTGAACCTGAAATTCACTGTATTGGAGACACCTCCCAATTTCCCCATTTGACTCAAACCGCATACGAGGAATCCCTCTTGAACAGTCAAATAAATAATCTAAGCAAGGGCGAAAAGGCCAATACCAGTCCCAACAAATAAAACCTCTGGTCCAATAGGAAAATAGAAGAGTATGACACCCCTTCTCATCCTCCCATAGAAGAGAATCCTACTAAGCATGCAGCGAATACCATTAAGGAAAAGAAAGCTCAAAATCCCTCGCCAATAGCCAAAGACCCTGTCCCAAAGGTGAGAGAAATTCTGAAACCCCCTTCCTAGTTTAGCTTTGAGCATGAAATTCAGAAGATCAGAATCCCTGTCCCCCTGGTAGAGCTAGTCAAGCAGGAAGACTTCAAAAGGTCCCTCTCTAAGTTGTTGTAGCCCAAACCACCCTGTCATTCCACAGACTCAGTAAACCTCCAAGACGAAAATCCTGCAGTCATCTTAGGTCCTATGGTAGAAGACATAGATGATTCATAGAAGACATAGATGATTCATAGAAGACATAGAAGACATATGACACAACTATCATTGAGCATAAGATCCCACTGAAAGAGGAGGCCAAACCATTTAGGCAGAAATTAAGACAGATAAACCCTAAGCTGTTTCCTATCATGAAAAGAGAGGTAAAGAAGCTACTGGATGCCCAAATCATCGTACTCTTGAGATATTTAGAGTGGGTGGCCAACCTGGTCCCAGTAAGGAAGAAGAGTAGGGAAATCAAACTTTGTGTCGATTTCAGAAAACTGAAGAGGAGCTCAAAGAAAGACAACTACCCCTTGCCGAAAATGGAACACATATTACAAAGGGTAATTGACACATCAAGAATATCCATGATTGATGGTTTTTCGGGCTACAATCAGATCTCGGTCCTGTCTGAAGACAGAGAAAAAACGACCTTCACCACTCCTTGGGGTACGTTCATGTATGCCAAAATGCCCTTTGGATTGATGAACACAGGGGCAAACTTTCAGCGAGCCATGGATATAGATTTCATTGGAGAAAGGGACAAGTTCATGGTCATCTATCTGGATGACATTACAGTTTTCTCCAGGTCTGACAGAAAGCACTATGAGGATTTGAGAAGGGTGTTCTTGAAATGCAGAAAGTTTGCTCTCTCCTTAAATCCCGAAAAATATATGTTTGCCATGAAGGAGGGAAAGTTGCTGGGCCACATAGTATCAGTCGAAGGAGTCAAGATTGATCCCAACCAAGTTGGAGAAATTCAAACCTTGTCAATCCCAAGATCTAAGAAAGAAGTCCAATCTTTCCTAGGAAAAATTAATTTTCTGAGGAGGTTTGCTTCTAATTTTTTTGAGATGGCAAAGCTTATAACAACCATGTTGAGGAAGGGAAATGAAGTTAAATGGACTGTTGAGTCTTGAAATTCCTTTGATCTGATAAAAAATTCCTTGTCTGAGGCACCTGTGCTTGTCAGTCCCGATTACTCAAAGGATTTCTTTATTTTCTCATTTGCTTCATTTGACACTATAGCGGATGTTCTGTTACAAAGGAATGTTGAAGGGTTGGAGCAACCCATCTCCTTTTTGAGTCGGGCATTGAGAGATGCCGAGGTAAAATATGACATGATGGAAAAATAGGCCTATGCTTTGGTTAAATCTCTCAAGGATTTCAGAGTCTATGTCCTGCTGTCAAAAATCACTGCATATGTCCCTTCAACTGCTGTGAAGGAAATTCTCATTCGGTCGAACATAGATGGGAGGAGGAGCCGGTGGATTGCCAAAATCCTCAAATTTGACCTGGAGATAAAGCCCACCAAATATATTAAAGGTCAAGGTTTAGCCAGACTGCTGGATGAATCTAATTGCAAAGCCTTTTGGGTAAGCTTTATCAACGAATGCTCAGAAAATCAGCAGGCTGAACCATATGATACAAATTCTCAGGTAGACCCCCGATTAGCATAATGTCCTTGGTACAATGATATCATATATTTTCTACAAGAATTTTCACCCCCCGATGGCATGCAAAGGATCAAGGCAAGGGATTTAAAGATCAAAGCAATTAAATATTTCCTTGTTGATAAAGATTTATATTGAAAATACCCCTTGGGGGTACTTCTGAGATGTTTAGACCCACACAAAGCACAAAGGATTATGTCAGACTTTCATGATAGTTTGTGTGGGGGACATCACTTCTGGAGAATGACAACCCATAAAATTATTAGGACTGGTTATTTCTGGCCTACTCTGTTCACTGATGTTTGTGCAAAAGTCAAAGCTTGTGCTAAATGTCAGAAATTCTTAGGAAAGTAACAGATTAAGCCCCTTCCATTGAAACCTGTGGTTGCTTCAGGGTCCTTCCAACAGTGGGGCCTAGAATTCATTGGGGAGATTCATCCTACATCCATCGGTCATAATAGATGGATCCTAACTGCCACCGATTATTTTACCAAGTGGATAGAAGCTATCCCCACAAGGAGCACATCCCACAAGATAATCATGGATTTTCATGGATCTTAGCAACTCAAAATTTCATGGATTTTCCAACTGTACACACCATTTTATACTGCCAGCCTGCGTACATACGTGACCTCTTCCACTGCAGCTCACATACACCTCAAAAACTAGGGGTTTTTCAGTATTTCTGCAACTCTGAAACTTTCTCAGTCAACCCTTATTACTACCTCAGAATTGCGTAACTTCATATGTATCAATGAGTACCTACATAAACCTTACACAATAATATATATTCAATGTGCTCAATAGGTGCTAATAGTATACCCTTTCTCTCTTATTTATACTCTCCAAGTAGCTTCCTCTAGGGGTTACCTTCTAACCAACTTAACCTAACTTCCTTCTTTTAGGGCTAACCCACTTCTGACCACTTGTCCACTTACAACCACTTTATTCACAAATAGTAAACTTACAACTTCTAGTTGAAACTAATTTATTTTTAATTATTTTCTTTTTGCAACAACTTAACTCCTGATTAACTCCTAGTTACAACCACTTTGACTAGTAAACTTCTTCTAGGAGCTTCTAGAATAAATTTACTTCTTTGACCTTCTAGGGCTTCTATATAACTCATGAGAGTTCTGCAACTTCACAAGGCCATAAATCTCTAACCGTGAGGAGTTATGTGGTGTTCCACATATCACTGGAAATGGCATGACATGTATTATCCATCTAGAATAGCCTTACCTACAAATACACTGATATTCATACCTTTATAATTCAAACAATATTGAGTCCCTTAACTATACTATTGGGGCTACCGAAATTTGTTGCAAAAATTGCTTCAAGGGTCAACATCAATTTTGACCAACCCAATTAATCAACAATATCCCCCATTGGCATTGATTGCAACACTCTGATTCAACACTGAAGTCATATCTCTCATGCTCCCCCTGTGACCATCAATCCCCCTGGAACATGCCTCTGTGCTCTCTCTCTAAGAATCTAACTCTCTATCCATGCGTATGATAAATCTCCCCCCCTTTGACATCAATGGAAAATATGACTTCCTGATGAGGTTGCTCCCCTTAACTGAATTGTACTTGGGGTTGCTCCCTGTTGAAGGAAAATCTCCTTGCGGACAGGTAGATCTCCTCTTGAGAGCTAGACTCTTAACTCTTAAGACAGAAGATGCTTATCGTGGACACTGACTTCCTTTTAGATCTAGATAAACTAATGTGTGAAGAGGAAGGAGAAAAGAAGTACCTTTTGCCGGTGTTTGTCCCTGCACAATCAGAGTTGAGCTCCAATCTTGCACTCCTCGATAAGCCCTGTAGACAAACAAAGATACAACCACTTCCTACTCTATTGAGATTAGCTTGAAGTAGACCTATCTATTAGAGACAAGTTCATGTGAGATTAAACACAAAATAGAAAGAAACATTCCAAGCATATCATATCAATGAGAACAACAACGAAGGAAACTTACAACCGTAGATGCGAGTGCAACAGCTTCATCAAGTCCTCTTTGTCTAACCCTTGCTCAAAAGACCCACAATCAGAATGACAATAGATTCACTGACTATTCCCCTCCACTTCACTGTGTGTTTCCTATGAGATCATAGGTTTCATGCCTACACAATCCTCCCTTTTCACCATAAGAAAGCCTGCTTATATAGGCTTGGAGAGGCCCAACCACTTGAGATATCTTTGGGGTAAGTTGAGG
>SNQJ01S0061167.1:0-23483 GCA_010110895.2 Picea sitchensis | reverse complement strand
CCTCCACTTCACTGTGTGTTTCCTATGAGATCATAGGTTTCATGCCTACACAATCCTCCCTTTTCACCATAAGAAAGCCTGCTTATATAGGCTTGGAGAGGCCCAACCACTTGAGATATCTTTGGGGTAAGTTGAGGATTTTCATCCTTCAGTTAGGGATATTCCCTAAGATCATGTCTTGACTAAGGATTCGAATCCAACTGCCTTCAAATATTGAAGGGATATTTCCCTCATTCTTCTCAACAAACCAACTGTTGCCCATAATAGGTAGCGCTCCTCCAAAAGGGCAATCAGAGTGTTATAATGCTGCCTAGTAATGTATAGGGGGGTGCCAACACTCCTAACAGCAACAATGCTCCTCCAAAAAGGCATACATAGTGTTATAATGCTCCCACATAGTTTATAGGGGGGCACCAGCGCTACTGAGAGAGGTATAGGGGAGCGCTCTCATCTAAAAACTCAATTTTAGTGGTTCTTTCAAATGGAAAGAGGTTCATAAACCCAATTAACCATTCCTCATCTTCCAAATCAAATGTTTGAGGTGTTTCAAATGTCCTTCCAAGGTCGTTATAATCATGACATAGGAATTATGGCAGTATGCTTCTTCTGACATTTGCGACACTTGCGACCAAAATGCGACACTTGCGACACTTGTAATGATGACACTTGCGACACTATAAAAGTGAGTATTTTTGATGTGTAACAGATTTCCCCCCAAAGTATGAAGTTAGAAGACGAGAACTAATAACTGAAATTCTTTGTAGAATTTCAAGCAAGGGTATAGACGCAGAGAACCTGACAGAAGCTGCAGACAAACATCCAACAAATATTATGACATGTTTCAAACCCAAGGCAGGCATACCTATGCTTGGGTGATAAAGACTTGCAAGATATGGCTGCCATAAAATACACTGCGGATCCATAATTGTATTGATAAAAGGTATAGCCACCGAGGATACAGTGTGGATCTATACTCCTATGACCTGATTTGATCGTAGCCATGAAGAATACACAGTGGATCTACGAGATGAAAAGACATAGCCATGACCAATACAAAGTGGATCTATGTGACAATATACGTGTCATTGTTCAAGAGAAACTCCTTCACAACCTGGGCAAAGTACATATAAGAGTGATGACTCAACCCAAGGTCTTCTTTCAGATCCCAATGTAGTACGAATCTAACCATGTGAATAGATGTACTGATGTCGAACATGGAAGAAACCACTTGATTACCAGTCAATGATGTAAACCGTTAACAAGCGCGAGGGAGATCACCATTGATGTCAATGATTTCCAAGGTACTCTAGTACATTCCAATGAATGTGAATGGATGATTTGAAGTTAAACATCCGTGGAATCATCTGATCAGAGGTTAATGATGTAAACCCACTGTCGGACGTGAGGAGGCCTTCCATTAAGGCATGCAGGTCCCAAAGTACTAATTGGTTTCTAAGTCTAGTTCCTGGATAATGTGTTGAAGTCGACATGAATAGACTTGTCGAAGGAGAGCCTTGATGTATCCCCCATCAATGACACGAAACAGACATAGAGATGTAATTGGTAGATCAAATGAACATGGATTGACACGGGTATTGAGATAAGATATTTGTGATGGCTGAATCTCGAGGCAGATACCTCCCTTGAACACCGAGGCACGATAACAGAGACATGACATGGACCAAAACTTGATTATGCAGTGGATGTTGTGACTTACGTCAGGTGACCCAAAGGAATGTAGGAAACTCCAAGGATTGGCTCAATGCAGAGGTTCAGTGGATTGAAATGCGTGCAAAGACAAGGTGCCGTGTCCAAGGGATACCATAAGAGTTACTTGGTGATGTTCTCAAAAATTGCTTGGCTTGTTTCTTTCAAAATTCCCCCCCATCCAGATAGATGAGTACCTCTTTTTGATTTAACGAACTCAAGGAGGGTAACACATGCTCGATATAACTCACCTTTGGTAAGTTCCTCTTCCTTTGTTTAACGAACTAGAAGAAGTAAGGGTTCGGTCCCGTATGGGCCTGTCAATGTTTGTTTAGCGAGTCCAAAGACAGAAAACTCGAAGGTTTTTCATGATTATAGAGTCTGGAAAAACACTTAAAAGAGAACTCTCTCAGTTCATTTTTCGTAAAGTAGTCTGATGAGACTGAAAAAGAGATAAACTATTTCTCAACAGGCGTTTTCTTCAAATACTTTAATGAGCGTGAAGAGAACAAGGTCGCTCGACAATCTTTTCATGTTTAGAGAGTCTGAAAAGAACTTAAAGGTGACTGCAATGTTGTCCTTTTTCGTAATATTAGTCTCGCGAGGACAAATAAGAGATAAATTATCACTCGAAAGACGCGCTTTCAAACCTTTTAATGAGTGGGAAGGGAAGCAAGATCACTCGACAATCTTTTCATGTTTAGAGAGTCTGAAAAGAGCTTAAAAGAGACTCTAGGGGGTTCCTTTTTCGTGTATCCATACAGGTCTGAAAAAGAGATAAAAGTTTACCCGGATGCATTCTCATGTATTTATGAGCATGAGAAAGAACAAAGACTAAGCTTGGTATGCCCTCAGCTTTGAAAAGATAGTGGCTTAACTCCAGAATGATCATCAAAGGCTGGAGACATGCCCCCCAAGCTTCAATTCATTCACCGACTTTGAGGTTGTCACCAATTTCTGTAGTAGATGAGAAAAAGGAGAAGGGTGGATGAAAAGAAGGTTCAAGAGAGGTAACTATTTCATTTTTTAACGAGATTGACATAGGAAAATAACTATGCTCAGGGCCTCTATTTCATCTTTTAACGTTCTTGCCACAGAGAAGAGAAACTATGCTCGTGGCCTCTGCATGATCATGACTTCCAAGAGAATAGCGCTTTGGAAGGATACCATGTCAAGGGACAAAACTCGGTCATGGCTTCCAGGAGATCTTCGCTGGATGGAAGATCATCACTCAGGAAGGAACACATGTCGAGGGCCGCGACAGGGATAAGGAGATCAGGCTTCAATAGCCCTACTAAAGAGATCACCATGTCAACTACCAGATCTAAATCATCAGAAGTTGAAGTCATTGGAGACAATGCCACATAATTGACATGTGGCGGGGGAAATACTGTCTGCATATAAGAACCATTTAGGGAGGTAATTCCGTCAGGACCGATGAATGAAAGTTGATTAATAGTCACAATTGTTCCATCGTGAGGGAAAGATATCACACGGAAAAGAGTGGACACAATAGCTTTCATGGAATAGACATAATCCCACCCAAGGAGTAAAGCGAAATCCAAGGGGTCTCGAACTACCATGACATCAATAAAGATAGTTTTCCCTCCCAAAGTTACGGGAAACTGAGGGAGGGTCCCTAAAGGTTGACTAGTTCATCTGTTAAAAGCTAACAGATTCTATGTAACCGACGCAAGCTGCGGACAACCCAAAGCATACCAAGCAATAGAAGACAAAATACTAACGGACGCACCTTCATCTACTAGCGTTTGAGGAACATCCCGACCACAAACCTGTATTGTAATTTGGAAAGGAATGTGAGAGGGAAGACGAGGTCTAGTTAGCGCACCCCAATCAAAAAGGATGGCCTCATTACTTGGAGGGGGTTTCACGGGAGAAGGAGGAATTCCCCTCGGCACGGTAGATTCTGTATCAACGAGAAAAACATGGGCAGTGTCGGGTTTACTCTCTAGGGGGAGAGTAGGATCGACCGATGATTGGATCGGATCAACCGCGCAGGCACTCTTCAAAGGAAGAGTGGGATTGAACGATGATGGAATCAGATCAACCACTTTGGCACTCTTCGGATGAAGGGTGGGACTAACCGAGGAAGGGATTGGATCAACCACTTTGGCACTCTTCGGCTGAAGGGTGGGACTGATCGAGGAAGGGACTGGATCAGCCACTTTGGCACTCGTCAAAGGAGGAGTGGGATCGACTGATGACAGAACCAGATCGACCACTTTGGTTTCATTCTCCAAGGGGAGAATGGGGTCTACGGGTGGAAATGGATCGACCACTTTGGAGTCACTCTCTAATAGGAGAGTGGGATTGACCGAGGATAAAAACTGATCGACCACTTGGGTTACACTCTTTTGATGAAGAGTGGAGCTGATCGATGACAGAACTGGATCAACTACTTGGGTTTGTAGTTCAATCGAGGAGGAAACT
This sequence comes from Picea sitchensis, assembly GCA_010110895.2. NCBI lineage: Eukaryota > Viridiplantae > Streptophyta > Pinopsida > Pinales > Pinaceae > Picea > Picea sitchensis. The sequence goes on along the minus strand of SNQJ01S0061167.1, from coordinate 19,325 downwards.
AGATTGACCACTTGATCAACCAGACTGACCGGGGATGGAACCGGATTGACCAGTTCATCAACTAACAATGAGTTGGGGGAAAGATTACGATAACCTTTTGGAAGTTGAAGTTTTTTCAAAAGAGAAGAAGCCTCATCCATGCAAGGACAAAGGTGAGAGTAATGATCACCCTTGCATAACATGCAAGGAAACTTGACAGTTGTCTTATTCTTACCAACCTTAACATCGCTATTTGATGGGGTATCATTGGCATGTCCACCAGAGGCCGATGACGTGGAGGACCACATTTCTAAGACCTTGATAAGACTGGGGAAATCCCTCAGAAAGTGGTCACCCTTACAAAGACTATAAGGGAATTTGGGTTTCAGATTCTTCATTTTAATCTTGTTCACCTCATCAACTCTCCCAGTACTATTAATGGTAACTGATTGCTTAGAGCCAACATATGATGTTGTTGGGGCCTTGGTCCTTTTTGGGATTTTCTTCTTCTTCTGATCAACCTGGCTACTTTCTTTAGAGCTTTCACTAGGCGAAGAAGCAGAAATGGAAGGAGACTTGATGGACGAAGAAGGCGAAAAGTCGACACGAGGTTGATGTGTGGGTGGTGTAATGACATCTAAAGTGTTAGTTGTAGTTGAAACATTGGGAGGATTCACGATCATCGGAGTGGGGAACAACCAAACTGGTAATCCTATGGTGAGCCCTGGAAGACTCAGTGTGGCAATATATGAAGGACCAAAGTTTCCAAATGAAGGAAAGGTATAAGGTTCCCCAGGAGAAGGGGTTCTTCCATTGGTACTCTCAGGATTCGATTCCATTAACACTGACTCGACCTAAGGTCCACTAAGTAAAACAAACAACACATGCTATAAATCTAAGAAGCAATCAATCAAACAAACCTTCCTACGATGAAACCACTAGTTGGTGATGAAATCCAACATCGCGAGATCAAAATAGGAAGGGGCGGGGATAGAGCAGGTGGATTAGTTACGTTCGTGACCTGCTTAACAGATTTATGCCTTGGTGCAAGCTTCCACACAGTAATTGTGGATTTACCCTCCAAGGATCCCGAGTGAGTTTGACCAACATCTGTTCCAGGTACAGTGAGACTTCCCTTCACCGTCACCTTGTGTGGGACCCTAAAGATTATGGCTACTAAGGTCACCAATTCATAGTAAGCCCTGGGTGGGTACAGTCGACAGTCCAGTTGGAACGTATGGGCAGGATAACAAGTCCAAAATCAACCCGAGAGGCTCCCACACATAATCGTGGGTATACCTTCAAGTGACCCCCAATATACGATCCGACCACTACAAACAGTTGAACCACGGAGGGATAATCTCCATAATTCGCTCGAATGCAACCTCGTGCGTAACCCCTGTGTGAGAGGGGGATCCCAGAAAGCCTATATGACAATTGGATTTCACTCTCCCTACCGCAAGATACTAAGTTTGTTTGATATCTTTGGAAATTTATCCTTTCAACCTATTCCAAAGCCCTACACATTAAACTAATGTAGGTTTTCTAACAAAGATGTAAAAAGTCTGATAAATTTTAGTTTAGCGCTTGATTTTTAAGGCTGTTTTTACTCAAAAGGAAAATGGCGTGGACAATATGGTGTTTTGACTGACTCGAAAGTTATGCAAAGGGATGAATATGCAATCTTTTCATTTTGATGAAAACTATGCTACGAGAAGGAGAAAACATTCATCATTTTAGATGCACAATGTCCCAAAAATGCCCGAAAACATGCAATTCTGCTACTTCAAATGCAAGCTAGTTTCACTACCTAAAATCAAGAATGAATATATGTTATTTTTTTGATTATGATGTATACATAAATTAAACACAAAACCTTCAATGCTCCATTACTTTCAATTAGGAGAAAGAGTCCTATTGTAGATGCAAAAGACACGAAGAAAAAGACTACAAACAAAGCACGCACTCAAGGTAGTGAGAACTGAAAGAAAAAAGAAGAAGAAGCTTGGTATAACAAGAAATCAATCAAGGATCCTAAAACCAACAAGCATCCAAGGAGTGCAATAAAATGTAGAGAAGAATCCAAAAAGAGACAGGGAGAAAGAGAAAATACCCAAATTGTCTCGACAAAACAAGCAACTAGAAAGAGCAATTTTCACATTTCTGAAAAGGGTTTCAAGCTCCAATAAATACAAGAGGTAGATATAAGCATCAAAAATCAATCCAAATAACTTCACAAACCATTCACAAAGACTGGGTAAAGATTTCCACAAAACATGTTGCAAAAAACTAATGAGAAAAAGGTAGAAAAACCCCAAGAAGGAGGCTGACGCTCTCCCAAAAGGGTACATATAGCGTTATAATGCTTAGTATAAGGCCTTTAGGGAGCACTGGCACTCTAATATCAAGGGCAGAGGGCCCCAGGCTTCCCAGAAGCTCAGAAAAAGAGCCAAAAAATTGCAAAACATTCACCCAGAATGCATAAAAATTGGTGAAAATGTAAGTGAAGATGGGAGAAGGATAATGGATCATAAACAAATAGAAAAAGTGATATGAAAGGTGGTGAAAGGGCAGGGACAAACCAAGGAAAGAAAATAGGATTCCTTCCCCAGTGGAGTCGCCAATTTCTGTTGAAGGAAAATATCCCTGCGGATAGGTAGATCTCCTCTTGAGAGCTAGACTCTTAACTCTTAAGACATAAGATGCTTATCGTGTACACTGACTTCCTTTTAGATCTATATAAACTAATGTGTGAAGAGGAAGGAGAAAATAAGTACCTTTTACCGGTGTTTGTCCCTGCACAATCCGAGTTGAGCTCCAATCTTGCGCTCCTCGATAAGCCCTATAGACAAAGAAAGATACAACCACTTCCTACTCTATTGAGATTAGCTTGAAATAGACCTATCTATTAGAGACAAGTTCATGTGAGATTAAACACAAAATAGAAAGAAACAGGCCAAGGATATCATATCAATGAGAACAACAATGAAGGAAACTTACAACCGTAGATGCGAGTGCAACAACTTCATCAAGTCCTCTTTGTCTAACCCTTGCTCAAAAGACCCACGATCAGAATGACAATAGCTTCACTGATTATTCCCCTCCACTTCACTGTGTGTTTCCTATGAGATCATAGGTTTCATGCCTACACAATCCTCCCTTTTCACCATAAGAAAGCCTGCTTATATAGGCTTGGAGAGGCCCAACCACTAGAGATATCTTTGGGGTAAGTTGAGGAGTTTCCTCCTTCAATTAGGGATCTTCCCTANTGAAACCTATGATCTCATAGGTTTCATGCCTACACAATCCTCCCTTTTCACCATAAGAAAGCCTGCTTATATAGGCTTGGAGAGGCCCAACCACTAGAGATATCTTTGGGGTAAGTTGAGGAGTTTCCTCCTTCAATTAGGGATCTTCCCTAACATTATGGCTTGACTAAGGATTCGAATCCAACTGCCTTCAAAGATTGAAGGGATCTTTCCCTCAATCTTCTCAATAAACCAACTGTTGCCCAGAATAGGTAGTGCTCCTCCAAAAGAGCAGTCAGAGCGTTATAACGCTGCCTAGTAATGTATAGGGGGTACCAACACTCCTAATAGTAGCAACGCTCCTCCAAAAAGGCAGACATAGTGTTATAACGCTCCCAACTAGTTTATAGGGGGGCGCCAACGCTACTGAGAGAGGTATAGGGGAGCGCTCTCCTCTAAAAACTCAATTTTAGTGGTTCTTTCAAATGGAAAGAGGTTCATAAACCCAGTTAACCATTCCTCTTCTTACAAATTAAATGTTTGAGGTGTTTCAAATGTCCTTCCGAGGTCGTTATAAGCACGACATAGGAATTATGGCAATATGCTTCTTCTGACATTTGTGACACTTGCGACCAAAATGAGACACTTGCGACACTTGTAATGACGACACTTGCGACACTATCAAAGTGAATATTTTTGATGTGTAACACTCCCCTGAATGAACTCTTCCTGGAATTTCTTCCCCAAACTGAATTGTTCTCCTTATGGTGATTCCTCGTGTAAATATAAGACATATATGAATAGAATTAAAAATTCATTGCGGGGCAGAAACTATCCCAAGTTTTTGATGAAGATACTCAAAGGCTTCCCTTGGAAGTGATTTTGTAAAGATGTCTGCAATATTTTCCTTGGTGCCAACATACTCAACTCAAATGTTCTTCTCTGCAACCTGTTCCCATAGAAAATGATACTTGATTGGAATTCGCTTTGTCTTGGAGTGCATCATTGGATTCTTTGAGATACTGATGGTGCTTGTATTATCACAATATATCAGAATGGGATCATCATACTCAACCTGTATATCTGTCGAAGTTTGTTTCATCCATAGAACATGTGTACAACATGTTGTTGCTGCAATATACTCTGCTTCGGTTGTAGATGATGATATTGATGATTGTTTCTTGCTTAGCCAATATACGAAACACTCACCCAAGTAGAACGTTTCTCCACTTGTACGTGTTTAGTCATCAATGCAACCTTCCCAATTTGCATCTGTGTAGTAAATAAGTGATAGATCATTTCCTTTTGGATACCATAATCCAAACTCTTTTTTACTCTTGATATATATGAATATCCTCTTTACTACTAGAACACGTGATTCCTTTGGTGCTGCTTGAAATCGTGCTACTTGTCCAACTGCTTGCATGACATATAGTCTAGATGTTGTCACATAAAGTAAGTTTCCAATAATTGACTTGTATTTCCTCTAATCTGTAGACTTTGAATCATCATATTTACTTAACTTGCAACTGGTTTTCATAGGAGTATTGACCGGTTTGCGATCTTCCATTCCAAACCTCTTTAACATTTCTTTGATATACTTAGTTTGAGAAATAAAAATGCCTTGGTTGCTTTGACATATCCGAAGACCCAAAAAGAAGGATAATTCTCCAAGTAATGACATTTGAAATTCATTATGCATATCCTTTGCAAATTTTTGGCTCATCATGTCATCACCACTTCCAAAAATAATATCATCAACATAAACTTCAATTAACAAAATAATATCTTGATTTACCTTGATGTAGAGGTTGTTGTCTGCATTTCCTTTTCTGAACCCTTGTTGTTGTAGATATATGTCCATTATGGAATACCATTCTCTGGGGGCCTGTTTGAGACCATACAAGGCCTTATTCAATATGAAAACATAATTTTCATTCTCTGACGACTGAAATCCTTCTGGTTGCTCAATGTAGACTTCTTCTTCTAGTTCCCCATTCAGAAAGGATAATTTCACGTCCATCTGATACACTTTAATATTATTGGAGCATGCATATGTAGGATCAATCTGATTGCTTCCATTCTGGAAACAGGGGAAAACGTCTCTTCAAAGTCGATACCTTCAACCTGAGCATATCCTTTACATACCAATCTAGGTTTGTTCATGGTAACCTGTCCATCTTCATTCAATTTTTTCTGAAGACCCACTTTGTGTCGTTCACAATCTTGTACCTTTGCCTTGGAACCAATTCCCAAGTTTCATTCTTCTCTATCTGATCCAACTCTTCATCCACGTCTTTTATCCAAAACTCATCCTTTCCAACTTCTTTGAATATGCTTGGCTCAATCAAGGATAAGAGTGCTAGGTGCAGTTGTTCTGGTGAACGAATTCTTCTTCTAGTATCAACTCCCGCATCTTTTTTCTCGATAATATGATTTGATGGATGATTCTTCTGTATTAATTTTCTAGGTGTCTTTGGAGGTACTTGAAGATATTTCTGTTCTTTCTCTTCTGCTTCTAACTGGTCTTCTTCATCTTCCCCTTCTGCTACTTCTTCATCCTTTGCTTCTTCTTTGTGAACTTGTTCCATTGAATCCTTTTCTTCTTCCTTTATTTTCCATCCACTTGTCTCATCAACCGTCACATTGATGCTTTCCACAACTTTGTTGAGCATTGGATTGAAAAATTTGTATGCTTTCCTTGTGCTTGAATACCAAACAAGTATGCCTTTTTCCATAGGAGAATCAAACTTTCCCATTCTTCCATCTTATCTTTTGATGTATAATTTTCTTCCAAACACTCTGAAGTGCTTCACATTCACTGGTCTTCCTTTCCATAGCTCGTAGGGAGTTTTATCATTTTTTTTCTGAGCATTAATTTGTTTTGAATATGAACTATTGTATGCATTGCATGTGCCCAAAAGACGTATGTCAACTTGGAATCCATTAACATAGTTCGAGTCATTTCTTGTATTGTCATGTTCTTCCTTTCGACAACTCCATTATATTGTGGTGTCCTAGCAATGAAGAATTGCCTTTTTATCCCATGCTTGTTGCAAAAATCCATAAACTCCTTTAAAGTAAACTCTCCTCCTCAAGCATTTTTATTTTTGAATCCATTTCATTTTCAACCATTTCCTTGCATATCTTGAAGTTCTCAAATGCTTTTGACTTCTTCTTGAGAAAATAAACTACAGTCATCCTTGTATAATCATCAACCAATAACATAAAGTATTTCTCACCTTTTAAACCCTTTGTTCTAGTTGGTCCAACTAGATCAATATGCATAATTTCCAGCAGTCTTGTTGTGGAGTATTCCTTTGATTTGAACTTGGTATTTGTTTGCTTTCCTTGTTGACAATGCTTGCATAATGTGTTGGTTGGCTTCGTGATCTGGGGCATTTCTTTGACTGCTTCCTTTTTTCCGAATTTGACAAGGTTATCAAAGTTTATGTGACCCATTCTTATGTGCCATAACCACACTTCATCTTCCTTTCCTAGAAAATACTTTTCATTTCCAATTTCACTTCATACATATATGTTGCTTGAAGTTCTTATAGTTGTTGCAACCAATCTGTATGAACCTTCTTTTATTATCTCACACTTCTATGAATCAAACACAATTTTGTGACCTTGGTCACACATTTTAATTACACTTAGAATATTATGTTTCATATCTTCCACTGGTAGAACATTTTCTTCCTTGGTATCCTTGTTTGCAATTCTAACTGTGCCTCTTCCAATGATTCTAGTTGAGTCGTCATTTCCAAATGATATTAATCCATCCATTTCCTTTCTCAAGGTTATAAACTTGTCCTCATCACTTGTCACGTGTTTTGAGCATCCATTGTCGACATACAAACCACATTTCTTATGTTTAGCTTTTAGAGCAAGTGTTCATTCTTCATTGTTGAACTGATTCTGCTTTCTTATCCATATTCTTTGAGGTTCATGTCTATGACTGTTGTTATTCTGTTTTGATTCTCTTGGAGGAACTTCCATTCTATAATCTTTGTCCATGTGCCCAAAGTTGTTTCACTTGTAGCATTCTATCTTAGTACTCAAGGATTCAAACCTGTTGTAGCTTATGTTTTGTGTTTCACTCGGCCTTCTTGAATAATCATTTTGTGCATAACTTTCATGGTTGTCTTTGTTCATGTTATTAGCTCTGCAATTCACAACCTTATGTCCAAAATTGTTACATGAATAACATAAACCAAGAAAGATAGTTTGATACCCGAGAGATGTTGATATTATAAAACGAGTTACTCTTCTGAACCCTTCTTCTTCTTGAGGCCTTCTTATTTTTGACTATCGTTGATTCTGAAACCTAAATTTTCTGGGTGGAGGAGTGTCTCTATGATCTTCCTTGTAAAACTTCTTGTCTCCTATGACTGTATCTACATAGCTTATTGGTTGTGTTTCTTGATATTATGTTTTGAAGCTTGATCCTTTTTCTTTCTGATTGTATCCAAGTCTGGAATTGTTATGATTTGGCCTTTGACTACTAATAATATCGTCCAAAATTTTTGAGTTGTTTTGCATATTTTTCTTTTGAAGGTCTTTTCTCAATGTGACAATCTCTGCTTCCAAATCTCCAATGATACTGTATTTTTCTTCCAACCATTCTTTGAGTGCTTCTTCAATTATTTTGTCTTCTTCAACTTGGATTTTCAATTTAGTGATCATTTGTTTTAGTTCTTCAGAGTTGGAATTTTGAGATTCCTCTTTTCTTTTTAGTTCTGCTTGCATTGAATTGCTTTTCTTCTTTTCCCCTTTTATAACTTCTATGGCACAAATCAATTCTTCTCTGTAGTCAACTTCTGCCTCTTCATATTCTTCATCTGTGCCTGCTTCATCGGAGTCTTCTACTTCCATGAATATAAATTTTTTTGTCTCGCTTTCACGTCTACATCTTAGTTTGATGAGTTATTGTCTTCTTTTGAGCAAAAGCTTTTCTTGAAAAATTTTCTTTGGAGAAAAAGATTTTCTTGAAAAATTTTCTTTGGAGCAAAATATTTTCTTGAAAAATTTGCCTTTGTACATTTGTTTGCTATTTGAATAATATTCTTCATTTCTTTTCTTTTTCTTATAGGTACATTTGTTAGTGAAATGACCAATACCATCACAATTAAAACACATCAATGGAAGCTTACCTCTGTATTTTCCGTCGATTCCCTTTTTCATCCTTCTGATGAAGTTGGCTACTTCTTCATCGTCTTCTGATATGTCACTGTTGATGCTATCTAAATTTACCTTTTTCTTTGACTTATTGGATGCTTTGAATTGTGCTTCTTTTGTGACTGGATTCTCCTGTTCAGTTCTCATTTCATAGGCTGTGAATATTCCATGTAGCTCATCCATGTTTATCGAATCTAGATTTGTTCTTTCTTCTAGTGCTGAGATCTTAGGATCAAATATCATTGGAAGAGTAATTAGCACTTTTTGAACAATTATAGATTCACTAACTTCTTCTCCCAATCCTATGATTGCATTCATTGTTTCATCAACTCATAAAAAGTAAGCTGCAATATTTTCATCTTATTTTATCTTCAGTTGTTCAAATTGACCTCTGTAAGTTTGAAGCGTCGTTGCCTTGAATTTTGTGTCTCCTTCATAAAAATTCTGAAGTTTTTCCCAAATCTTCTTTGTTGAGATGCAATGTATAACTTTGACATATATCGAATCAACCAGACCATTCAAGAGTGCATTTTTGGATTTTTAATTATTTAGATTGAGTTTCTTTTAGTTTTCATTTGTTGGAGGAATGACAGGTTCTTTATATCCATCTACAATTGATTGCCAAACCTAAAATCCCTGTGCATGTACATATATTTTCATCCTTCTGCTCCAGAATGCATAGTTATGTCCATCAAACTGTGGTATTCCATTTTTGTACATACTGTTGCTCTCCATGATATACCTTTCAGTGATTAAACTGATTTTTTAAGGAACCCGCTTTGATACCAATTGTTGGATTACTGAGAGGGGGGTGAATCAATAATAGAGATTTTTACTCCTTTTTAACCACAATATATACGTGTTTTTATTTTTTATTTTTATTTTTTATCTTTATGATCAATTTACCATTATCATTCAACAAGTGCAGAATAAATGAACCATGAACAATGAGAAATCATACAAATACACAATACACCAATATTTTTACATGGAAACCCAATGTGAGAGAAAACCACAAAATGTTTTTTCTTATATGTCTTTAATAATTACATTCATTAGAAGCACCAACTTCCTTTGTTTTCCAGTTGCAACTGGAAGGAGGCTCCAACCCGCTATATTTTCAGGCTACAACCTGAGGGAAGCTCCAACTCCCCAATTCTCTGTCTACAACTAGAAGGAGGATACAACCCCCTGTGTTCTATGAATACAACCGAAAGGTGGCTACAATCACCTATCCTTACCTCGACCAACTTCCCTGAAATATAAGTTTCAAATGATGAAACCACTTCCACACTGTCCCTGTGAGATATACTACTGTAAACCTATACCAATATGTTCCAACAACCTGTAACCAACCTATACCAATAGCCTGTAATCAATTCTATACCAGAATTCATCATGTACCAAAAAATACCAACAAGTACATGACCTGTATATGTTGCAACTCACGTATGTACACACCCTGTCTATATTGCAGCCTATGTATGTACATGACTTGTCTATACTTCATCCTGCGCACACCTTAAGAAAGCTAGGGTTTTCACCTTTTCTAAAACTTAGACACTTTGTTTCCTTTGTCAAATCAACCTACAACATGTCACTGTGTCCAATCTGTAGTTGTTCCCTATGCATACATCATCATACTTTTCCCTTAACCAAGTGCATTTATATCTCTCTAGTCATGTTCCATACATGTGTATACAATCATGATCAAGTGTAATAACTTTCACATGGATTAGACATCAAACCCTCATTGATATGCAACCTCACACTACACAAACAACTTCACAACCACAAGCTCTCAACCATGTACCACAAAAAAATATCAAGAATGTGCCAAAAAAAACAAGATATGCCTCAACAATAACAAGATGTATCAATGGTAAATATTAGATATACCAACACTCTATTTCTATAGATTTGACCCATACAGTAAGTGTCATACAACCAATATCCTCTCTAGGGATAATCATCAAACTCCCATAACCATACCTCATGTAGATAATAATATCCAACTACATAGAAGAATATGACATACCTTTTAAACCTGTAGATAGATCTGTTGTACTTGATCACCGTAGAGCTTCCTGGGAACTTGCTTTTAGACTCTGAGAAATTGACACTCTCAACAAATCAAACTTTCATGGTTTTTCCAACTGTAAACGCCCTTTTATACTGTCATCATGCATACACCTAAAAAACTAGGGTTTTTTTTCAGTATTTATGCAACTCTGAAACTTTCACCGTCAACCTTTCTTTCTACCTCAGACTTGCGTAGATTTAGATGTATCAATGAGTACCTACAATAAACCTTACACAATAATAGATATTCTATGTGATCAATAGGTGCTAATAGGAGACCCTTTCTCTCTTATTTATACTCTCTAAGTAGCTTCCTCTAGGGGTTACCTTCTAACCAACTTAACCCAACTTCCTTATTTTAGGGCTAACCCACTTCTAACCACTTGTCCACTTACAACCACTTTATCCACAGATAGTAAACTCACCACTTCTAGTTGCAACTAATTTATTTTTAATTATTTTCTTTTTGAAACAACTTAACTCATGATTAACTCCTAGTTGCAACCACTTTGACGAGTAAACTTCTTCTAGGAGCTTCTAGAATAAATTGGCTTCTTTGACCTTCTAGGGCTTCTAGATAACTCATGAGGGTTCTCTAACTTCACAAGGCCATAAATCTCTAACCGTGAGGAGTTATGTGATGTTCCACATATCACCGGAAATGGCATGACATGTATTATCCATTTATAATAGTATTACCTTAAAATACATTGATATTCATACCTTTATACCTCAAAAAATCTTGAGTCCCTTAACCATACTTTTGGGGCTACCAAAATTTGCTTCCAGACTTGTTTCAAGGGTTGACATCAATTACAACCAACCCCATTAATCAACAATATTCTTTCCTATTTTGAATGAAAAACTCTTTTAAAGTTCTACGAATTATGGACCTTTGTCTTTCCTTCTCATGAGTGTGATAAAAATTATGGTATTGTGATGGATGTGAGAATTTTCTCATTTTACATATAATTGTTATTCTATTTCCTATACATTATTCTGCATATTATATTTTAATCTGTGGAAATTCCTGGTCCTCTTCTCAGGAATTCTTTTATGAATGTATTTTATTTTTCAATATGTACTATTTTATATTTTTGTTGAATGATAAAGATTAGGGTTTTCTATTCAATATTCTCCTGTTTTAATATTCCAATCCAAAGATATTCAAGATTTATCTTTAAGAAAACACAGAGGAGTGTCACCTCTATAAAAATGCAGGGGGATATTTTTTGCTCGTGAGGTTGTTGCTTGGACCTTGATAGATATAATCATAAACATTTTTGGTGACCATACTGGGGAGAACAAAAGGCTGGTTTCGCAGACCAGAATTCTAATGACCCAACCTCATCCAAATCAAGTCCAGTTACAAGTTGGTCTTGGAAATCAAACAAGCATTATGCATCAATTGTACGATTGGTATTGACAATAACCAAAAATCTTGAAGATATAGAGAGATAATGGGAAACCCTCACCCATGAAGAAGAAATATAAATCTCAAGAAGACAAAGAAGACAAGATAGAAATTAAAATTTGGAATCATACAAGGGCCCAATAACAAGAAGCAAGAGAAAACAACTTCAAATTCCATAAGTTGGTGAAAGTTCCACCATTGAAACAAGAAGAACTCTAACAATGAGTGATAGAGAGGATAAACATGAGATCTCTGAAGTAATACATGAAAGACAAAGATTTCCACGAAGAAGGGTTAGAAATATCCCACTTAATGGTCAAAATTTTTCTTCATACATTGGTAGGACCATCCTATTAATGGTACATGTCTCTTCCTACTCAATCGATCTCATCATTTGATGATTTAAAGACTATGTCGATGACCATGTATGCACCTCTAGTTTCATAACATACATTACTCACCCAATTCACTCAAATTCATTTGAAAATGGGTGAAAGGATCAAGGATTTCAATTTACGATTTTTTAAGACATTAAATCAAATTCCAAAAGAAAAAAAACCAAATGCTCCAGTTGCACTTGGATATAATAATGAAATTCACGCAAATGTAAAATACTCTATCAGGGCTTCAGAAATAGATGATTTATGTGGAGCTATGCAAAAAGAAAAACATATGGAACAAATCATGCTAGAAACATACATTGATCCTAAGGTCATCCTTGGGAAATTTTAAAGGCAGATGGACACCCTTGCTATATCAAATCAAGGAGCATCAACCTCGAAGAATGTTGAACATCCGAGAACAAGGAATGCTGAAAATTGAGGAGTTGGTGGAGGAATCCTTCAAGGATTAATCCCTAATGTAAGAAATGATCCAACCATGACTCAGGAGACAAGGAAAAGAATGCAAAATATCTTAGATGAATTGAACCATTCGACAGATGCAGAATGAGCTAACAAGATTGAGAAGAGGTAAAATTGTGCCCCTACTAATCAAAATCCTAGAATTCTTGCCCATGATAAAAGAAGAAACCCTCTACAGGAGAAAAGAATAAGAAATGATGATAGAATTGAAGGGCATAAGCAAAGAGAACCTAGAGTTTCAAACCCTAATGCTATCATATTGGAATAAATTTTTGAAGAAGAAAAATTTGACAATTTTGATCAAGAGGTCGATATTATTCAAGATGAAAGTCTTGAATCAGTATAGATGGATGAAGGAGAATCGTCCTTGCATATTTTTGATGAACAAGAAGATTATGATATCTCATAAGAAAATGTAGTGCAAACGAGGGCACATGTCAACAGATTCAAAACAAAATACATTGTTGAAAAATAAAAATAAAAGACCAAAGCATATGCTTTAGAAGCAACAAAACAACAAATAGTCTCAAATCAAATAAATAATCCATCGTAGATGACCTATAATGTAATTGATGATTTGACCAAGTTGATGATTACTTTGCCTTTCATGGAAGTGGTGAAAATCCCATATCCAAGAGAAAATATTATCAATATTATTGATGAGCCAAGTACTGGAATAGAAGTTGTTGTAACAAATTCTAAGCCTCAACAAATTTTTCAACAGTAAAAACCAAGGGTAAAGTTATGTCATTTTACATCATAATGGAAAATCATGATGTAGTATTACACAATTTTTTGGTTGATAGTGGAGAAACCAATAATATCATGCCCTTGTCAGTAATGGAAGCCTTGGGAATGGGATGCACCAAATATTATGAAATTGGAGAAAGTGTCTATGAAATAGACTCAAGAAAGGTCCCAACATATGCATAGATTAAATATTTCTACGCATGGATAACTGCAGTGCCTCATATCACAATTGTTTTCACAATCATAGTGGTGGATCTGCTTCCATCATATGGAGTAGTTCTTTGAAGTGATTGGTGTTCACTAATTGGAGGTTACATCATGAACGATGTAAGTTGTATGATGTTACCAAATAAATATGGAACAATGGTGAGAGTCCCTCGAGAAGCCAAAAATCCATTTTCTTTCAGGAAAAAAGATAATAAATTAATGCAGGACTACATTGATGTTAGGATAGGAAATTATGACATCCTTGATCCAGATCATTCTAGTGTTTCAAAGAAGGAAGGAGAAAAGTATTTTGATGGTTTATGGAATATGTCCTTTGATGGTGCATACTCCAAATATGGAAGAGAAGTAGGGATTGTTTTCAAGATCCCCCACTCAGTTATATATCCACACACTATCATACTCGAGTTTCCTTGTACGAATAATGAAGCATAATATGAAGCATTGATACAGGGGATGCATCTCGCATTACAAATTAAAATAGTAAATTTTATAGTAACTGGTGATTCCGAACCGGTTATAAATCATATTAAAAATAAATACAAGATCAAAAAAGAGAAGTTGAAATTCTATGTTAAAGGGGGAATGAACTTACAGAATATTTCAACTCATTTAATATCTCATTTATCCCCAGAGATAAAAGTCATAAGGCTGACTCATTGGCGATTTCTACATCTCTATTCAATCATGATGATTCCCATAATCAATACATTTCAGGTCAAGAGGGTTTTCAGGACTTCAGTACCTGCTAATCAATATTACCTTCAAGTTTTTAAAAACAATGAACGTGGGCTGAATTCCTTGTCGATACAAATGATTATATCAAAATCCCTAATGATCAAAGTCATGTATCACTTTCTAAGGATTGTATCAATTTAGAATATCTTTTCACAAGAGATTACCAAAATAAAATTCCCAATTTGAAAGATTGAAGTGTCTATCAAAAAAGTGCAGGAAACTTAGAACATAAATATTAGCACTTAAGATTCTCCAAAGTATGTAAACCTTGGTACTAGTTTCACTAAGAAAGAAGTTGATCAATACACCGTTTTGTTCAAATAATTCTATGAAGTATTTTCTTGGACTTATGATGACTTGAAGTAGTATGATAAATCCATATTTCAACACATCATACCACTTAAAGAAGGAGCAAAGTCGGTGAGGAAAAATTTGAGAATCGTAAATCCTAAATTAAAACCTCTGGTAAAAATTGAGTAGGAAAGTTGAAGAAGGCCAGGACAATCTTTCCAATTAGACACTCGGAATGGATTTTGAATCCTATTATAGTAAGAAAGAAAAGTGGGGAGATTCATCTTTGTTTTGACTTTAGAGACCTGAACAAGGCAAGTATCAAAGACAATTATCGCCTCCCTAATATGGAAATGTTTCTGCAACAAGTGACTCGTTCAGCTCTAATGTCTATGTTGGATGGTTTTTCTGGATATAACCAAGTGTTGGTTGTAGAGGAAGATAGAATTAAAACTAATTTCACACCCTGGGAGACATATTCATATGCATGTATGCCCTTTGGTTTGAAAAATGTTGGAGAAACATTTCAGAGGGAAATGGATCATGCCTTCAAAGATTTAATTAAAAAATCCATGGCTAACTATCAAGACAATCTTATTATTCACTCCAAAGTAAGAGAAAATCACACCGAGCATCTAAGAAAAGTTTTTGAGCTATGTAGATTATATGAAATATCTTTGAATCCCAAGAAATGTTTGTTTGCAGTTTGAAAGAGAAAACTCAATGAAGGAATTTATATTGATTCAGATAGAGTCAAATCTATCAATGATTTGAGTCCCCCAACATCGGAAAAAGAGGTACGATCATTTTTTTTCAAAATAAAATTTGTAAGGAGGTTTGTTCCAGATTATTCCATAATTTTTAAATCGATAAATGTCTTGTTGAAAAAAGACCAAAATTTTGAATGGACACACGAAATTCAAAGAGCATTTGATAAGATCAAACATGCAATTACTTCATCTACAGTCCTTGTTAGTCCAAATTTTGATCAAAATTTTATCATGTATTCTTTTCCTTCATAAGAGACCATTTCTTCTATCTTAACACAAAGAAAGCTCAAAGGAGAATAACTTCCAATAAGTTTTATGAGTAAAAATTTACATGATTATGAATTAAGATATTCAAAAATAGAGAAGAAGACTATCTCTTTGGTTAAAGAGGTGGCACATTTCAGAACTTATATCTTGTCATCTCATGTCATAGAATATGTCCCAACATCTCCGGTGAAAATGCTCCTTAATCAACAATTGAGAGAAGGAAAATGGGAAAACTGGCTTGCAAAAATTCAAGAGTATGATATTGAGATCAAACCCTTGAAAGCAGTAAAAGGACAAGGGTTATGAAAACTTATGACATGGATTGATGCATTAAATGGGGTTATATATATTTCAATCCAAACCAGAATGGTACAAAGATATAATCTTTTATCTAAAATCTGGTCAATTCCTAAATGGTATGTCTCCAAAGGAAAGAAGGGCATTAAAACTAAAGGCAAGCCAATATGTACTAGTTGTTGAAATACGTTTTCGAACAAATTTTGATGGAATGATGTTAAGACGCATTGATTCAATAAAAACTCAAAATTTGCTTGTTGAATTTTATGAAGGCGTTTGTGGTGGATATTTTGCACCTACAACTATAACACTCAACATTATGACAATGGGCTACTATTGGCCCACTATTTTTAAATATTCATGTGCAATGGTTAGAAAATGTATTTCTTGCCAAATATTTTCAGGAACAATGAAAAGAGAAAAAATGTCATTGCAATCCATAATAATTGAAGAACCTTTTGTACAGTGGGGACTAGATGTCATTAGGCCAATTAATCCTAAGTCCAGTAAAGGTCACTCTTATATTCTTACTGCAATTGATTATTTTACAAAGAGGTAAGAAGTTGTAGCTCTTAAGAGGGTTGATTCGGAAGAACTCATTAATTTCCGCAAAGATAATATTTTATCAACATTTGGAGTTCCAAAGAAATTCATTACAGATAATGGATCAATATTTATCGGATCAAAGTTTACCAAATTTTGTGGGGAATTTGGTATTATAATGGGACAATCTTCAAACTATTATCCCAGTGAAATGGTTTAGTTGAATCTACAAATAAAACATTGATCCAAATCCTTAAGAAGACAATTGATGTGAATCAAAGAAATTGGCATACAAAATTAATAGATGCATTGTGGGCCAACAAACTTACACCGAAATACAACGTTGGATTGTCAACATACACACTTGTATATGGGAAAGAAGCAAAAAATGACAATTCATATGGAACTAAATACCTTATCATATGTTGTAAATTCTGAAGACAAAGAAGAAATTTCTCCTCTACAAAGAAGGTATAATCATGTTGGATTACTGAGAGGGGGGGTGAATAAGTAATAACGTAATTATAATCCTTTTTCTTCAAATGTTATATCAATGTAGAATTATTATCCAATAATGAGTAGTAAGAAATAAACAATCACACACATACATAGTACACCAGTGTTTTACGTGGAAACCCAAATCGAGAGAAAACCACAGAATGATTTTTCTTATATGCCTTGAAGAATTACCTTCATTGGAAGCACAGACTTNACTACTCATTATTGGATAATAATGAGTAGTAAGAAATAAACAATCACACACATACATAGTACACCAGTGTTTTACGTGGAAACCCAAATCGAGAGAAAACCACAGAATGATTTTTCTTATATGCCTTGAAGAATTACCTTCATTGGAAGCACAGACTTATTTTGTTTTCTAGCTGCAACTGGAAGGAGGCTCCAACCCCCTAGTTTCTCAGGCTATAACTTGAGGGAAGCTCCAACTCCCCAATTCTCTGGCTACAACTAGAAGGAGGCTACAACCCCCTATGTTCTCTGGCTACAACCACCTGTCCTTGCCTCGTCCTGCCACATTGAAGTAGAAGTATAATTATGGAACCCCTTTCACACTATCACTGTGAGATATTGATCAGGGGATCAAATTTTGCTCAATTTTCAAAGTGCTCGGAATGCGACGAAAATAGTTCCATTGCGTCTGTCTCGTCTTCCTGATTCCGGCGGTATATTTAATTTCGCAAACAGAGTCCGTATGGAGGAGATATCGTGATCTGTCCGCCAAGCCAAACAGGTAAAAATTTGCGGTGCTGACTGTACCTGTCCGTATGGTGACGTGGCAGGACCGTACAGACCGTACGGAGGTGATGTGGTAGCTGCTGGTTGGTTGTTCGTTGGCGAATACGGTGTTGACACATGTCCATTTTGGGCGAATAATATGAGGACACGTGGCCCAACCCGAGGGTGCCACGTGTCGCTCATTCTTTGGTCATTATGTTTATATGTAAAATTGTTTTGGGAGTCCACGGGGTTTGACCCTTGGAACTCCCATAGCACAAACTTTGTAAAGCCTCCGCTAACCACTATGCCGCCCATTGTTGCTTTTCATATGGGTTGGTGCCTTTGTATTTAAGTTTGAAGGTTGTATTATTTTGAAAAGGGGGCGGGCCGGGGCTTAGCCCCGACCCATATTGTATACCATACATATAAAACATATGTTATAACCATATGTTATATAACATATGTGCGCGGTGTATTGAACCAAAGTTTATGCATTGTATTGTGTATCAAATGTTTGCGCGCAAGTTGTAACATAAAACTGTAACATGTGACCATGTTAAATGTTGCGCGCGGTTTGGAGCGCGAGTTGGTTATACGGTTTAGAAACGGACCTAACCATTTGCCAAAAGCACGCGGTCCTATGCGCCATGTGCCCAAGTGTCGAGGCGGTTAGGGGCCGGCACACCCTTAACCGTCCTACGGTTTGTACCGGTGCGCGGTTGCGTACGGGACTGCGTTTTTACACTTAAATGGGTGTGTGAGCTAGGTTTGCAAGACAAGGGTGCGATTTGTAGAATCAGAGACAACAGAGTTGAAGAGGGAGACTTCAAGGAGGCTAACTTATTCATTTTTCGACCGTTTCAGGTGTCGAAAGAGCCTAGACAGGGGTTTTGGGACGCTGGGAAGCCATTGGAGCAGTCGGTTTGTCATTTTGAGCATTGTAAGGCATGTTTTTGAGAACTTTGAGAAATTTAATAATAATGATCCATTGGAAGCTGGACCAGGACATGTAGCCTGGAGAGGGGTGAACTCCTTTATCAAGTTGTTGTGTTTATGTGCTGATGTTCATTGTTTTATGCTGCTGTCTATGTGTATTTTTACATAAGTAATCCTTAAATATGTGTTGCAAATTGATCCGATTGCCTTAAACACATAACATTTCACTTGCAATAATTATTCAAGTTTTTCAAGTCTTCTTCATTTTTAGATCAAGTTGGTATCATAAAACTGGTTTTGAAGACTTGATTGTTTGCAAGTTTTGTTTCTAATGCTCACAAGGTTGAAACTCACAAGAGGAGAAGGTCAACTTGTGGAGCCAAGTTCTTATCCGACGAGGAGGAAGCAATTTCATTCACCGCAAGTTGCAGAGAGACATTCACCAAGTATGGCACATGCAGAAGATCATGAACGTGTTCCAGATGAAGAAGCAGACTTCAGG
>SNQJ01S0061166.1:14174-33937 GCA_010110895.2 Picea sitchensis | reverse complement strand
TTTAATTAATTCATTTATGCTATACATTCCATATTTCTTTAAATAGTTTAATTCACTTTTGATATCTATATTTAATGTTTCGTTCTTATCCGTTTATGTTTTTTTTTATACAATTAAATAATTTGTTATAATATATAACTTTTTTTAATTAGTAAGATATGTTTGACAATAGTTTGATTTTTTTTATACAATTAAATAATTTTTTATAATATATATAATTTTTTATAATATTAAGATATGTTTGAAAATAGTATGATATTTTATGTTTTGTTGTAATCTGATTATGCTTTTGATATTTTATGTTTTGGTGTAATCTTTTTTCCAAATGAAAATTTGCTCAAAATTATATTAGATAATAAATTTTTTTACATCTTCTAAGGATCTTTGATACACACTTGATACTTATAGATCCAAAATGAAACATGATGTCATCAAGACTATCCACTACTATAGTCGAAACATTGACTACTACTATGATTATACATCAAAAGGAAACCATAAACCTCAATACACTGAGACAGATATTAATATAATGAAGGTTTTCGCTTCATAATATCAAAAGATACTTTTGACTCTAGTCTATATCTTTGACCAAAACTAAAGAAAAAGTCTATGGAGAAAACTTTAGAATAGATCCATATAATATGTAGGACCAGTTGTCCCTCCTTCCCAAATAAAATATGATAATCTTCCTTTAGGTTCCAGCAGGGCTTGTTTTGATAATAGATCAACCTCCTTGTTGAACCCCCTGTAGATATGGTGATAGTGAATACCATGAAAATATGATGTCATCTCCAAAGTTCTGCGCTTCCAGCCTTTAATAGCGGTGGATTGAAGATTTCCATTATGTTTTAGTCATTCAATAATCACCTTGGAGTCCCCCCATATTTGAATATTTTGGATGTTCAAGTATTTTACTAAAGTGAGAGTGGCCCAAGCACCGAGAAGCTCAGCGTTTGTATTAATTCCTCCACCACAATTGACAAACCACTTGTATACAGTTGAATCTGAGCATTTTATGACACCCCCTGCTTCACAATTTTGTCCACCCACTGTAGCTGCCCCATCAAAATAAGCCTAGGTACATTCTTCATAATGTGTGATCGGCCTCTGTATTATATTCAACAATTTTTGTGTATGTGGGAAAGTAATAGGTGATCCGAGAGTCTTGGAAACAACAACCCAAGCAAAAGGAGCTTTCTCCTCAAAGATTGCTTTGTTCCTTTCATTCCATATATTCCAACATGTAATAGCCGCCAAGCTATTAGAAACTGCATTGTTTTCAGTCCAGGAGTCAAGGCATTCTATAAGAGAGTTCCCAACCCAAGTATTTTTAAAATGTAGCCTAAAGGAAATCTTGGACCAAACAGTTTTTGTAAAGGTGCAATGCACAAAAAGATGCTCTATATCTTCAGTATTATGTTTACAGAGTATGCAGAAACGTGGGCCCTCCCAACATTTTTTATTTAAAACCTCCCAGGTAAGGATCCTGTTATCAATTACCAACCATAAAAAGATTTTTATCTTCAGTTGTAACTTCCATTTCCAAATGTTAACTCTCCAACCACGCCAAATCGGGAGCTGTTGAGTGGTAATAAGGGTTGCATATATGTTTTTAACGGTGATATTCCCGTATGAATCGCCTCCAGTCCAAAGTAAAGTGTCCACAATGTTTTCAAGTGAAATCTCGGCCATATTAAGTTCTGTTGTATAAATTTTCCACTCGGAAGCCTACTCCCCGATTAATTCCAAATTTTTATTGCTCGTCCATAACTCAGATTGAGTAATTGGATCACGCCCTTCAGTGGCTTGAGATAGCACAATAATTCTTTTTCGATTTAAACTAGATAGGATCTCTATGTTGAGGAAAGAATTGTCACCAATGCCCAGGATTCGGTCTCTTCCGATGGAGATGAGATGTCTGGATCCTGGTCGCCAAGCAAGCCAATGTGTAATTATATGAACAGAACGAGTAAGGCTCGTCCAAATCCTGGAAGCCGAGCATATTTTTTGAGATGCAAGTCTGAACCAATTTATAACAGTGATGTTTGCAAAGTACTTGTCCATTACAACTTTGTGTCAGATACCACCCTACGTTGAAACCCTCCAAAGGGTATTTGTAGTCAATTCCAAATTGAAATGTGCAAGGTTGTGGAGCCCCCATCCTCCATTTTTCTTTGGTTTGGATAAATTCTCCCATCTGCAAAGATGATATTGCTTCGATTCATTTTGTCCGCTCCAAAGAAAGTAAAACATCAACTTTCTAATCTTGTTCAAAACAGATCGAGGAATAGCTTCCATAGGCATCCAATAAACATGTTGACCCTCCAGCACTGTTTTGACTAGAATGTATCTACCTCCTATAGAAAGCCATCCACTACACCATAAACTAATTTCTTGGTTATTTTGGCCACAAGCCAATCCTAGTCACATGACTTATGCGTCCCTGTCTTAAGATAGTAACCCAAATAATTGAACCCAGTCGACAGATCACTGAAATTATAAGGTAGGATTGTTTTGAAAGGGGCTAAGTCACACTCCGTGAGCCCTTCATAATGTACATTTGTCTTTGTGAGATTAACCGACATGCCAAAAGATTTACATAATAATGTGATAATATTGACAATTTCTTTCCACTCATTTAAACAAGCCTTTGACATAATGAGTACGCCATCCACAAACAAGAGATGAAGAATATTTAACAATCTGGATACTTTTATACCTGAGAGCTTGCCTTCACCAATGCTAACTTTTAGTAATAAACTGAGGCCTTCCATCACAAGTATAAAAAGTAATGGTGATAAAGGACAACCTTGGCATAATCCTCTATCGCTTTAGTGTAATCTGATTATGTTGGTTGATATGTTTTATATTTTTGTTGGATGATGTTTTTTTTTACACTTAAGTTTATATAATTAAATCGCTTTATGCTTATGTTTTGTTTTACTTATTTATTATTAAAAAAGAAGATATTCATTTTTTTTTATTATTAAAAAAGAAGATATTCATTTTTTATATATATATGGATGTTTTCGTAAATTTTTTAATTTGTTATATATATATATATATATGTTATATATATATATATATATATATATATATATATATATATATTTAATACTTTATTTATTTTTCTTAAATAGAATTATATTTGTGTGAGTGATGAATGCAAAACATAAAAGTAATTGGCTATCTTCCAAGTTAGACTTACATCACATATCATTTAGAATTGATGATATCAAAGTTTTCAACTAAGAGACTTGTAACAATGAAAGCAGTGCAAGCTGCAACTCTTGAATATCAAGATTTTATGTTTGTTTTATATGAACTATAAAAAAAAGTCAAGTGATTAATATAAACAAATAGAAGTTATTAATTTTTGAAGGATTATTTTTTTAAGGATGGAAAATGATGTCTATTGACTTATCTCAACCACTTTTAATAAGGTGGTTGTGCTAGTATTTATAACTATTATTAATGGGTCTAATGGTTTAGAACATGTATTTCCTCATAGGAGGTCACAAGTTCAAATCCAAAGGGGGTAGGGTATGTACACCTCTGTATACTTTAGCAGTCAAATCATTGCATAGAGGGAGTCCCTTGTCCCACAAACAAGAGGGTCTCATACACCAATTTGGTGTCTGGCTTGGTCGTGACCTTAAAATTAGATTATTATGATTATTGACATAACATTATCTTACACAATATTGTCACATATCAATATCAAGTTGTTCTCCGAAGTGTTCATGGAAAAAGACATTTAATTCATTAGAGTTGATCATCATTGAGGGAAAGATGTCTTAGGGAAATTATCATTCCCTTTTGCTAACTTGATTATACATTCAGAGATTTAGAGTGCCCACTTATGATCTCTTAATGAAACTATAAATGATAGTCCACTACCACTTGAAATCTCAAATGTTACATATTAATGTCTTATATAAATATTATCAGCTTCAAATCATTGATAACATTGTTCATAAGTGACTATTGTCGAAGCATTTGGTATAATATTTTTCATGATCAATATCAAAGTAGGATTGGGAGTTATGTTGAGATTTTCCTAGTGAATGTGTAATTATGTGGAAATGCTTCTTGAATATCCAGTTTAATAAATAAATTTTAAATCTTCGAAATAACAATACTAATGTACTCCATTAAATCTATTTATTCTTTTAGAGTGATAATCCCACAATTTAGAACTAATTACTCGTAATAAAGTAGTTGGAAGATATGTTCAAAGAAAAATTGAAGATGAAGACATTTGCAAGTCTACCTAAGGGAGACGGTTGACTTATACAAAGTGGGCAAACTACTTGACACGGATAAACAAAGTATCCATCCCATGATCATGAAATGTACTTGACCCAATTGAACAAAGTATCCACCCTTTCAACATGAAATGCTCTCTTCTTAAATGTTTGGATGTTGAGCCTTTTGAAGGACTGAGAATTTTGGAAATCTTGTTAGCCAATTTCGATGGTTTATTAGTCCACGCCCATAAGGAATATAATAATCACTTTTGGTGATTAATCCATCTATACAACAATGAAATAATCTCTCTTTAAAAGTTGGCCTAATTTTTGCCTTTATTATTGTTTTTTTTTATATTTTGAAACAATTTTCTAGTGTATGAAACTCTAGCTTTCTTCGGTATGATTTGCAGCGTGCCTTTAAATGTTGTTTTTGAAATTCAATGAGAGTAGGAAATGGAGACCCGTCCACGTTCCCACACGTTTGTAACTGGAGGTGGAGTTGAGCTAAGCTTATCCTCTACTCAACAAACTACAATCTTGTAGGTATGTGTATGAGAAGAGACTAATGAGAGAAGAGCCTAACAGATGAGTATTAACTTTATATCTTTGTCCAACATGCATATGTTTGATGAATACCACTTGTGAATCATTGTGTAATAAATTGAAAGATGTTAAATGTCTTAACCCCAAACCAACATGCATATGTTTGATGAATACCGCATATGTTTGATGAATACCACTTGTGAATCATTGTGTAATAAATTGAAAGATGTTAAATGTCTTAACCCCAAACCAACATGCATATGTTTGATGAATACCACTTGTGAATCATTGTGTAATAAAGTGAAAGATGTCAAATGTCTCAACCCCAAACAAGAATCTTGACTTATGTGCATGTGTGTTTTGAACGTTATTAGTGGAAACCCTTTTAGTGTTATGCAACATTGCCCCATAAAAGTTCCAACACCCATTCCCTTCAGTGCATGTATATGAAAAGTAAGTTTTTCTCAATTTTTCCATGAGTCATGCCATGTTAAATTTTATTTTAGAACTAGAGTAGCATGATCATTTAGGTGCACACTGGTGATTGTTTATGTAGTTACTACAGGGCAAATTTCTAACAAACATATGTGGAAGTTTCATTAACTCCAACAGTAGTGAATCCTCCACCGGTAGTTAGGGGTAAGAGGCCCTGACCCTATATATTCCCCTCATATCCAAAACCATGAAATATCCTTGACCATGAAATGTGCTTGGTAAGATTCATGATCAGTGAATTTTTCTGAATTGTTTTTTGTGGTTTTTTTACTTAGACAAGGCCTCAGTGGATTTTATTCAGTTGCACAAGTTTCCAAGTGTCTTGCAAGGTCAAGAAGTCATGGCCTTGAGGGGATCTTTGGGTGACATTGACTTAGAGAGTGATAAAAAGATAATTGTACGGGGATAAAAATTGGATGACGTCAAAATAGGAGGTATATGGGTTGTCAAAGAATATTAGCTTCAAAAAACTAGATGTCTCCACTTAGGCATGACTTCAAATATTCAAATGTTCTTCCGACGTGTTTTTTAGTAAATGATTCCAATAGTCTATTGCACTATCCAATTTATTAATTTGAATTTTTTGTTTGAAAGCAAAGAATCATGCACTATAGTGCACAATATTTTCATATATAGACAAGAGGAGGTTGAAAAAATGACTTTCAGGGTGCCCCCAAACATGAAGCTTCTAGGGAATTCTAAAAAGGAAAAGGTTGCAAGAGAAGCCCCTACCTAGTAGCCAGTGCACAAAGAAATTATGAAGCCCGACATTTTAAGTATTTGGTTTATAGGCATGTCTTGCTTCATTATAGTGACTAGATTGTGAATTAGCACATTTTAATTAGCCACTATAAAGTATTTTTGCTTGTTTTGTTGAACATTGAAGGAATTGTTGTTCCCACTAATTTGGCTTCTATCTGGACACAAACATTGAAGGCCTTGTTTCTTAGTTGATGATGTGTCTTGTAGGAGTTGTATTAGTTTTACTAAATGATCTAGGATCTTTTCATCGATGACTTATTAAAAGAATTACATTAAAGAGTGTAAATGAAATCTTGTGTGCAACATCATTAAAGACGATATACATATTGAGAAAAGATGAGAAGAAGAGCAAGAACACAAGGCATGATAACGAAGTTCGTCCCAAGAATGGATTACGTCTCTGAGCTCGCTTTGAAGTGGAGAGGCTTTATATTATCTCAACAAATAAAATTGGCATAAATACATCATTATACCTAAAGTCTGAAAATGGCCTTCAAATCCGCTGCTTTGATGCAAAATCTGACTACACTAGTGGACTCGTGCCGAGAAATCATGTAGAAACGACTATCAAATCGTCCCAATCCGACATTGTCACCCTAAGTCCCTCCTGGGCTCTTTGCCTCTGTTTGCGTGCCACCAGTGTGCAAATATGACAATATTCTGCATTGAAAAATGTGCCTTGTAATTGGCTGGGTGTAGGCCACCGAGCGTTGGCAAAGGTTGAGTTTAAATCAAAATCTCTGGGCAGGCATACCAAGCTCATGGCTTGGTCCATTGGTAACAAACTTTTAATGTTAGGGGGGAGGTCTCGGGGTCAAACCCGCATCCCTCCCCCTTTTCTCTCTTTGTTATAATGGATACACGTTTAAAAACAAGTCATTGTTATATGGTATAACAACCATAATATAATAACCCGGCCATTTTACAAAAGCCCGTGGGTAGATTCTATTTGACGCCAAATCAGATGTGATGGGTGCACAGACCCTCCACATTAAAAATCTAACCACCAGATAATAGAAAAGTGGTTGTCGTATTTTTGGTATGCGTGGATATCGGGGTCGGTGGCCTTATATATATAATTTTTTGGGATCGAACCCTCCTTGGACATTTTCAAGGTGCCACGTGGCACCTTCTGATTTGTTGCACCTACCCATTCATCTGTCATGTGGAGTCCATGTGTCACATTGTTAGGGGGGCATGTGGAGGCCCATGGTTGGTGCCACGTGGCGTCGCGTGAGGGTTTCATGTGCCACCCATTAATAGGCCCAAGTGGCCACCCAAAATGTCAAATCAACCTGCCATGTGTCAGTACTTGAGCGGTGCCATGTCGTCATGTTGATGTTAGCAAGATGTCATTTCTTCATAGTCAAATGTTGACGTCAGCAGTATGGATGATGATGTCACACTTTGGCTGAGTTGACCAAAACTTTGACTGGACATAACATCTTCGTGCGAACTTTCTTTGAAGTGTTGTTTGCATTGTTGGAAATCTTGCGACGAGCACTTCGACTTGGAGCTATTTTTGCTGATATTTGAGGACTTTAAAATTTTTCCCTTTTAGATCCTCCTGGATTATTCATCCCCACTAAGAATCTTTTGGACCTCCAAAAGCCTCATCAGTCACCAGGAAGGTGAGGGAATTGCTCCCTCACTTTCTCTTTCTCGATCCACCATGCTTTACTTAGATGTGTGCCCTTCAGGCCCACTCGAAGATCACTCCTGCGTGAAGTCCTCGTCCTTCTATCCAGGATGATATCTTATGTTAACTCGTCCAAGTATTTAAGAGAAGACTCGTCCACTGACGGTACTAAAAAACACTCTCTTGTTGATCCATGATCATTGGAGGCTCATAAAGTTTCATGTTTACAATTGAGTATATTTACATATTCGGCGGTATATCTCGAAAGGAATTGGTGCCAATTATCTCCAATATGGTGAAGAGTGCATGTTGCATACATTGTATATGATCATCCCACAACTTGGGATGTTTGTTGTGGTAACCTTGAAGCAACTGAACCATTGTTCTGCTTGCAACCTCTGTCTGATTGTCGGTCTGCGGATGGAAAACAATCCTCCTCTTCATCTTGGTGTCCATCATTCTCCACATAAACTTCCCAAGGAATCAAATGTCTCGAACCAAAATAATGATTGTGGGCAGTCCAAAGTGGACCAATACATGTTGAAAGAAAACATGAGTAGTTTGTTGAGCAATGATCTGCTTTTTACATGGCATCAAGACACATGTCTTGCTAAACCTATCCACTACTACATACAAGTAGTCATGACCCATTTTTTACATAGACAACCCCCCTACAAAATCCAAGGAGATACTCTTCCAAGGATGAGAAGGAACAATGAGTGGTGTGTACAACCCCAATTTTCTATTAGTGGGCTTAAAAATGCACATCACACACCCCTTTACAATCATGGTTACAATTACATTCATTTGATGCGAACATAACCTCAACAAATACATTACAATCCTCTCTACCCCAAAATGCCCAAATATAAGAGAAGTGTAAGCTTCTCCAATTACATACATTTTCACAATGGTAGGAATACATTGTTTACCCAAATGGTAGAATAGTTTGTCTTACAACCAAAATATTTTCACTTGCAAGCCATTGATTAGCCTCTCAAATACATCTTTGAAGACTTCTTCAATAACATATTTTTCAACATAGCTAACATGAACATTCTTCAAAACAATAGATGCAAAACTAGGAGGTCTAAAAATTATATCTGCTCTCATGGAATCTGCAATGGTACTGGTTGAAACCTTGGATGGTTGTTCAAGGTCCGGTAGAGATAGTATTGGTGTGGGGTTGCTCTTTTCTCCCAAATTGTCGAAGGCTCTTTTCCGTCCATTTCCCCACCGAAAGACCTATCTCATCTCAAGCATTTCATTTTTATGTAAAGGATTAAGAGCATCGAGAGCATTAGACTTATCAGGCTCTTTGGTTTTTACAGTCGTAAGCACAAGGTTATTACAAGTATGTATAACTCTCTTACTTTGACCTGCACTAATAAGTGATGGGTTGGCTTCCGTGCTGTGAGCCATAACAATATATTCCATTCCATCTTTTTTGAGATGGTATTTGTTCTCTTTCCGAAAGAAAATTGTTTTTCTTTCATAAATATAAGGACTCCCTAATACAATACCACATATATCCAAAGAAACCACATCCAAATCAACCTCATATGTCAAGTTAGAAGCAATATCAAACCTCAATCTACACTAACTAGTAACCTGAAGTTTTGCATTATCATGCACCCATCCAAGAGGGTAAGGTTTTTGATGAGGTGTTGTGATTAATACCAATTTCTTTACAATCTCTTTAGATATCAAGTTAACTTGTGAGCCTGGATCAAACAAATTTTCCACTTTTGTGTGTTTTATTACTACTCTGATGTGGAATAATTCACTTCTTCTTTCATCATTTTCAAGAGATGGAATTTGAGAACTTGAACTACTATGCAAGGAAACTTTACCTTGTAACCCAAGTGTTGTTATTTTCTCTTCATTGTCAGAATCAAAACCAAGGTCTTGTTCCACAAAAACAACAATTTTTTGCTTCCTTTGGCCACCAAATCGCTTCGGTCTTAACTCTGGATGCAACTTCCAACAATGCTCATCATTGTGCCCATATTTTTGGTAATGAGTGCAGGATGATTTTTCTCCCTCTTTCTTTGTTGTAGTTGTCCTCTTATCCTTTCCTTTGCCTTTCCTTTTCAAATGGTCTTTTGAATTCTTGTGATCTTCATGTTCAGTCTTTCCCCTACTTTCAAGGTGAGTTGCTTACATACACACCTCATCTAGGTTTGTGGGATTAAACAATAATAATGTATGTCAAATGTAATTGTGAAGTGCAGTACTAATATACTTCATCAAAGTTTCATGAGAATCTAAAGGAATAATTAATGCAAGTGCTTGTTTCCTAAATTCTGATGTGAAACTCTGAATGTTTTGACCTTTACCGTATCTTAGATGTTTCCATTCCATCATGGATTTTTGAACATAACCCAGTGGATAAATTTGTTTTTTCAATGTAGATGTAAATTCAAACCATGAAGAAAGGAGTATACCATTATGCTTACTACCTTTATGAAGTTTTATCTCCCACCAAACAAGGGATATGCCTTCCATCCAAAGAGAATCCAACTGGATCTTCGCCTCTTCCTCTTCAATCTATTGTACATGACAATAAACTTCGATTTATCTTATCTAATTACTAAGCTTATCTACATTAATTACTCCATTAAACATGGGCAAATTAAATTACACATCTTGTTTCAACAATGGCTTTTTAGAAGTGCTTGGATGAAAACTAGAATGATGAGAATGAGAGGAAGAGGAAGAAGAGCTTGAACTTGAATATGGTGATGAAGGCTCAGGAGGATCTCCTCCACTTCCATGGTTTACTGAAGCATTATCCTCTTCTTTAAATTTCTTCTTCTCCTCCTTCTTTGCAACTCTCTTCTCGTAATCTGTGTACAATTTTTCTACCATGTCTAACATCCAATAGAAGATCTTGTGAAAGTTTTTCTCATGCTCAACACACCTCTCTTCATCATCCATTTTCCTTCCTCAAGTTGCACGTCCAATATTTGGGTTGAAATTCTTAAGTTTTTCTTCACCTTCTTTGAGCTTGGCCTTGGTAAGCATTCACACTCGCAATTCAATTCAAAGAAGACTGCTCTGATACCAACATGATCTGGGATCTTTTCATCGATGACTTATTAAAAGAATTACATTAATGAGTGCAAATGAAAGCTTATGTGAAACATCAATAAACAGGATATGCATATGAAGAAAATATGAGAAGAAGAGAAAGAACACAAGACATGATAACGGAGTTCGTCCAGAGAATGGACTACATCTCCACGCCCTCTTCGAAGTGGAGAGGATTTATATTATCTCAGCAAATAAAATTGACATAAATACATCATTATACCTCAAGTCTAAAAACGGCCTCTAGATCCATTGCTCTGATGCAAAATCCGACTACACTGGTGGACTCGTGGCGAGAAATTGTGTGGAAATGACTGTCAAATCGTCCCAATATGACATTGTCACCTTCAGGCCCTCCTCGACTCTTTTCCTCAGTTTGTGTGCCACCAATATGCAATTATGACAATATTTTGCATTGAAAAATATGCCATGTACTTGGTTGGGCACAAGCCCCTCAGCGCTGGAAAAGGGTGAGTATAAATCAAAAGCTATTGGTGGATATACCAATCTTGTGGCTTGGTCTGTTGGTAACAAACATCTAATGTTAGGGGGTGGTCCCAGGGTCAAACCCGCGGGCCTCCTCCTTTTGGCTCTTTGTTATAACGGATACACATTTATAAACAAGTTGTTTTTATATGGCATAACAACCATAATATAATAACCCGACCATATTACAAAATCTCATGGATAGATTCTATTTGGCGCCAAATTGGATGTGATGGATGCACAGACCCTCTACATTAAAAGTCTAACCGTCGAATAATGGACAAGCGACTGCCAAATTTTTGGGATGCGTCAGATATGGGGGCCTTCAGCCGGCCCGATGGCCTTTTAATATATATATATATATATATATATTGAGATCGGGCCCTCCTTAGGCATTTTCGGGGTGCCACGTATCACCCATTAATAAGCCTAAGTGACTACCCAAAATGTCAAATTAGCTTGCCACATGTCATTACCTGAGTGGTGCTTCATCAGCATGTTGACGTCATCTCTTCACAGACAGCTGTTGACGTCAATAGTATGGATAATGATGTCACCCTTTGACTTTGACTGGGTTGACCAAAATTTTCACTGGCCATAACTTCTTCGTTCGAACTCTGTTTGAGGTGTTGTTTGCACCATTGGAAAGCTTGTGATGAGCACTTTGAATTGGCGATGTTTTCGCTGAGATTTGAGGACTTTTAATTTTTTCTCTTTTAAATTCTCCTAGATCACTAAAGAACTGGACTGAGGGTGTCATACAATCCTAATTTAGGAGGTATTTTTGTTTAGCGATAGGCCATAACAACAAAGACCTAAAGAATGATTGTGATAATTTCTCTCCTAATGAAAATTATATTATTTTAATTTCTTTGTTTGTTTAAAGTATATTAGCTTCAATGGCACACACCATTTTCAAAGGCACAAAGCATCATGTTTGTTTTGACCTTAAAACACATCAATATAAGTCAATGCCATTCAAATTATTGACATTCATTTTCTTCCAGACAACTACCTTCTTTTATCTTTTATCATTAAGAGATTGTGCCTCCAAGGCGTGTTTTAATAAAGTAAAATTTTGAGGAGATTTTGTGGAATAATAATTTTCAATATCAAAATGGTCTAGAAGAATGGGAAAATCAGTGAGTTAGGGCCATTGTATTATTCTCTCAATGTAAAGAAATGTATTTTGAGTTTTTAGTCTTTTATTTTTTAGATTATACGATGGTGCATTGACTTGCAGGAGAGAATATACCTTTGTTTATGATCCAAAATGGATCCATGAAGGCCAAAATTTCAAAGTAATCAGAATCAAACGAAACTAGTGCCATTTTGCAGGGCTCATCATTCTGATTCTGACAGTATATTGTTTTCTGAAAATGGACACTGTGTGCAAAAGTTATCGTGTTCTGAACTTTTTCCCAAACATGCAAAAAGTCAAAGGTCAAAGTCAATTGGTCAAAGGTCATACAACTGGCGTGGAAAATTATGTAAGCAGTACGTCATGATGATGTTAGCAGTATGCCATGTTGATGTCAGCATGACACATGACAGCACCAAGATGTGCCATGTGTTAGTCTTTTTTTACATTTTCAGGGGTGATTTGACCAGTAAAAAAGTGACACATGGCATTGTACAAAAGTGACGCATGGCACTGTATGGAGGTGACACGTGGATGTACATATGATGACATGGCATCATACAGATGATGACGTGGCACTGTACAGATGATGATGTGGCACTGTATGAATGATGATGTGGCATTGTACGAAAGATGACATGGTAGTATAGATGCTAACTGGGCAGGTTGACGTGGCTCGAGCCAATGACAAGGTGACACATGGACCAATGAGGAGGTTCCATGTGGCACCTTCTGGAAGGTCAAAGTGGTTTGGCATTTTCCTCCAAATCTGGCGGGAATCCTCCAAATCTGGCGAAATCCCACTAAGTTTGGCTAATTGTCGTTAAATTTGGCGAAGTCTGGATTATTTAGTCGGGCACGATAATCAATACAAAGGAGTTTTTTTGGCACAAAGTTCGAGACTGTACAGGCTCTACAGATCTGACAGGGCACATCATTGGGATTTGTGTCGAGGGGAGGTGTTGAGGGCCTATTTAGAAGTAGGTCGACTTCATACTCAAAAGTTTCATAATTTCGATGGGAGTCAGAATATGGTTTATGTTTTGCATCAGATTATCCGAACAAAAAATTGCCTCCAAATCCCAAGATGTCGAGCCAAACATAGTTGAGTTCATACTCAAAAGTCTCAGAATTACCTATTGCAACCATTGGTGATGTTTGTTTCTATCCAGAATTTGCAGATATGAAAGGTGGTTTCATGAGCTGTTATGTAAGCCTTTCTTGGTATTGTTTTAAGAATTAAAGATTAATAAGAAGCATCCCACTGAAGACAAAGGCCTGGAGATGTAGGAAAATTTGTGTCGAACTCTGTTATCAATCTTTGTAGTTATGGTTTGTTTTTCTTAATGTTTACTTTATGTTCTACATTCTTTATGATCGCTGCAACATTCATTCACTAAATCTTCTTCTTCTCTGCAATTTCTCAATGGTAAATCAACTCGTGCATAAACTTAACCAAAGTCTTTAAAAGATCATTTTCGGATCAAGTGGTATCAGAGCAGGTTGACAGTTGGTTGTTTGAGTTTGCATGATTACCAAGGAAAAGCTAAGTCTTGGTGAAGGATATCTTGCAAAAGGAGACCCGGAGAATGGATCAAGAAAGAGGACATCTCAAAGTGAGAATATGGCATCGGAAGAAGGACTTTCTCAAAACAAAAGATAGTTTCAAAGAACTTTCTTTGCCATTTCAGAGATGGTAAAAGTGTTTTATGATGATTACTTGGAACGAAAGAGACTGGTTCAAGGGGAATCTTAAAAAAAAAACAAAAGTGAAGAAGGAGAGGACCCTTCAAAATATCCTCCTTCACCTCCTTCATCTCCATCATCTTCTTCTTCTTCAAGTACAAGTTTGAATGATACTTATTCAAGGAAACATTCTCATAAACATAAGCCTGATATGCCATTACTTAAACTTGATGTAAAATTTGTTTTGCCTATGTATGATGGCGAAGTTAATGTCATGAAACTTGATAATTGGGTTAGATAGATGGAGGTATATTGTAATGTGCACCAAATCAAAGATGTGGCAACCAAAATCAGATTGGCGTCGCTTTGTCTTGAAAGCACAGTTCTCATCTGGTGGCAAAGTAAGATGCAACATGGAACTCAACAAGTTGGTAAGATTTTTCCATCATGGGATGATTTTATTTCCGCACTTAGAAAACAGTTCTATCCTTTGAGGTATAAGGAAAAGGCTTTAATTGAATGGCAAAGTCTTAAGTTAAGAAAAGGGCAGTCGGTGCAGGAATATATGGATAAATTTCGTCAGATGGCTTTGATGTTAGATGTTCCATTAACTACACAAGAAAATCTTATGAAGTATATAGGAGGTTTGCCTGCTTATATTCGTAATGGTGTATTTATGTTTGGACCTACTAATCTTGATGAGGTTTATGTTCAAGAAACGTATATTGAAGAAGGGAAAACTGGAGTTGGTATATCAGGGGAATCATCTTCAAAAAAGGAAGGCAAAGGGAATGGGAAGAAAGAAAACTCAACGACAATAAAGGAAGAGAAGCTCTCTTGCAAGCATTGCATGAAAGAAGGACACGATGATGAACAATGTTGGCAATTGCACCCAGAGAAGAGACCGAAGTGGTTCAAAGAGATGAAAGGGAGGAAAAAAGTTGCAACAATGACACGACCAACAGACTTGGGATCAGATTTAGGTGATGAGTCTAAGATTACAACAGTTGGTTTGACATGTAAAATTGGCGATGGTTTTGATTCAAGAAGTAAATTGTTTCATATAAGGGTCATAATGAAACATACTAAGATCGACACATTAATAGATAGTGGATCTCAATTCAACTTAATTTCGGAAGAAATGGTTAAGAAATTGGGATTAAACACTAAGATGCATCACAAACCCTATTCACTAAATTGGATAAGCAAAGATCATAAATTTCCCATAACAAAGCAATGTATCATAAATTTTTCAATTACATCTAAGTATGTGGATGAAGTAACATGTGATGTGGTGCCACTAGAAGCATGTGGAATGGTCTTAGGTAGCCCTTATTTATATGATCGCAAAGCAATCTTCTACAGGGAACATAATCAATATCATTTGTTTAAGAAAGGCAATGAATATGTTGTACATGCTCATCATATAAAAGAAAATTAGTCTCTTCTAACAATGGAACAATTAAAAAAGGCAACTTATGCAAGAAATACACCTATAAGTGTGTCAAGTAAGGCAGTTGATCTTAAGCATGAACATGAGATGGTTGTAGAATGGAAGTTCAATAATACTTTGCTTCAAGATAAGTTAATGTCGTGCAAGCCAGTCAAACATATTGGTTCAATTTCAGTCATATTTCCGATGGTATCGTTGTTAATGTTTTCTACATGGATGGTAATGGATTAGTAAGATGTGAACGAGTTCAAATGGCTAACAATATGCTTTCGGTTGTCATGGTTATTATGTAATTGATTATGATGCGACAAGTGCACATGACAGAGTTTAAAGACAAAGTATAAGTGGGGAGGCCTATCCCACACTTGATGTTTGGTTAATACCCTTTTGGAGGACCAAAAGGTCTTAGTGGGGAGGAATGATCCAAAATGGATCCAGGAAGGCCAAAATTTCAAAGTTCTTGGAATCGAATGAAACCAGTGCCATTGCATAGGGCTCGTTGTACCTATTCTGACAGTATATTGTTTTTCTGAAAATGGACATTGTATGTGAAAGTTATTGTGTTCTGAACTTTTTCCTAAACATGCAAAAAGTCAAAGGTCAAAGTCAACTAGTCAAAGATCGTACAACTAACGTCACAGATGATGTTAACAATATGTCATGCTGATTTCATCATGACACGTGGCAGCACTAGGACGTTCCATGTGTCGGTCATTTTTGGCATTTTCATGGGTGATTTGGACAAGTAAAAAAGTGACATGTGGCACTGTACGAAAGTGACACGTGGCAATGTACGGAGGTGAAACATGGATGTACAGATGATGATGTGGCACCGTATGAACAATTATGTGGAATTGTACGGATGATGACTGGGTAGGCTGAAGTGATAGTACAGATGTTGATGTGGCGACTAACTGGGCAGGCTGACATGGATCAGGCCAATGAAGAGGTGACACATGACCCAATGAGGAGGTGGCACGTGGCACCTTCTGGAATGTCAAAGTGGTTTGGCGGTTTCCTCCAAATCTGGCAGTTACCACCAAATTTGGTGAGAATTCTCCAAATCTGGCGAAATCCTGTTAAGTTTGGTTAACTATCACTATTTATATGGCGGAGTCTAGATTATTAAGATGGGCACAAAAATCGAGACAAAGGAGTTTTTTTGCACATACATCAAGACTGTACAGAATGTACGGATATGACAGGGTGGAACATTGGGATTTGTGTCGAGGGCCTGTTCATAAGTAGGTTGACTTCATACTCAAAAGTTGCAGAATTTCGAGGGGAGTATGAATGTGGTTTATGTTTTTGCATATGAGTAGCCGAACATAAAATCTCCTCTAGAGCCCAAGATGTCGAGCCAAGCATAGTCGAGTTCATACTCAAAAGTCTCATAATTGCCTGTTGCAGCCATTGGTGATGTGTGTTTATGTCCAGAAGTTGCAGATTTGAAAGGTAGTTTTAGGAGTTTTTATGTAAGCCTTTCTTGGTATCGTTTTAAGCATTAAAGAGTAATAAGAAGCCTCCCACTGAAGACAAAGGCTTGGAGACGTAGGAAAATTTGTGTCGAACTCCTTTATCAATGTTTGGCATTATGGTTTGTTGTTATTAATGTTTACTTTTTGTTCTACATTCTTTATGATGGCTGCAACATTCATTCATTAAATCTTCTTCTTCTCTGCAATTTCTCAATGGTAAATCAACTCATGCATAAACTTAACCAAAGTCTTTAAAATATCATTTTCGGATCAGTTTATATGTTCCATACATTTATTTTTAACACTTTTTTGTTTGACATGGTAAGGTTTTGAGGAGATTTCATGAAATACTAATTGTTGATGTTAAAATGGCCTTGAAAATCAACATGATCAACATTGAAACCTTCTTTAATCCCAATAACTACTAGAATTTTATAGTCGCTTGTTATAGGACTTATAATGATGCCACTTTTTGCATTATAATTGTATTCAAGATGTTTAACAACCAAGTCTCTACACTATTCACAAAATCTACATCAACCCAATGACCATTTTCCTACTGCTCGTGACCCTCGTCAAGCACCATTAAGAATCTACTTCATTCTCTTGACAAGGAAGTTAAGGGCAGGGACTTTTCCACCCACAACTCTTGTTTACATATTTTCATGACATGAGTTCGTAGACAAAGACACTTTTGACAACTAGGAACATCGCACTAATTAATTTTTATGGCATAAGTTCCGTAACAACGATTTACCCACAATTAAATAACATCAAATTTTATTGATCATGTTTTGATATGTTGTTTTTGGAGCTTAATTCTTGCAATAATTTACATTTGTAACACATAAAGCCTCATAAGAATTATACTCAAATTTGGACATATCGAAACAATAATATAATTAGATGCTCATGGGTAATTAACTATGGATGTATGTTGCAATAGTGGTCTTTCATTCTTGTTGTAAGGTCTCCCACAACACCCACCAACCGCCTGCACTCTTTGGTCAGACTTGTAGATGAGTCTGACCAAAGAACATAGAGAGCATGCGATCGGTTGGGAAAACGAAGATGTGTGGGTATGAGCAGGGGCACCTTGGGTGCATGATGGTGATGTGTGGCACCAAGGGGGCACACACATTACTTTCCTTAGAGAAATTGACAGAGACTTGGGTTGCATTTTGGAAAGGGAGGTGCAACGTGGGAGCATGCCCAAGGAGTGGACCTGTTTTCCTTGGGAAACATGGGTGCACCAAAGAGGTTGGACGACCCTATTGACACACCCACAAGTAGTCACAACGATCGACATGAGAGAATGCACAAGGCAAGGGGTGCACACCCAAGGATGGGGCACACCAATCCAAGAGACATGACAATTGATGGGCATGTGGGATTGTTTGGGCGCACCGGGTCCACATAGGAACACAATGATCTGTTTGAATGTGGGTTCACGAAGGGGCACAACACACCCAAAAGACATGAATTTTCACATTGGTGACCCTTGGAGTCCCTATAAGAGCACAATGGAGCACAACCAAGGAAGGAAATATTTGGCAACAAATTTGGAGAGAACAAGTCTGAGGCAAGGAAGAACTAAGGCAGAGCTGCCAAGATGGAAGACAAGTAGCCAAGGGTGGGATGCTCTAGGAGATTTTGGTGAAGTTTGGAAATGTAGATTTGTTGGAGGCATGTGTGAGGTAGAATCGAAATTTTTCTTAACTTGGTGAAGTCTGCAGTAACAAAGGGACAACAATTATGCGGTTGAGGGCATGTTCTTAATTTTTTTCCCATGAAAGGAAGCATATTTTGTGGAAGGTAATTTCTTAGAAATCATTTCAAGGCCTAAATTGATTATGGCTACTTGCGACGATATTGTCGTTTAGATATTGTCGTCATGTTTCGGGAGCCAATCACCTAATGCCTTCTAACCGTCAGTAAGGCTTATTTTTATTTTCAAACTTCAATGATCATTGTGTTTGGGGTCTCAATAAATCCCATGGCTTGACTACTGGTAAGAAAAAATCCATTAAAGATGGACTGCAATAGAGGGAAATGGATTGAAAATAGTTTGGTATTGAATTTACAGAACACTATTATGTTAAAACTGTAGAGGTTACAAACAAACATATTACCAAGTTGATCTTTGAATTTCCGAATTGCAATTATATTAGTGTATTGACAACCATGATATGTATTCTTTTCAGGCGAGAACAATCAATAAATATTGTACCAATGTTTTCCCATGATATGTATTCTTTTCAGGAGAGAACGATTAGTAAATCAAGTGGAGATTGGAGGTTTAAATGGTACATAATGGTTATCCTAGCAAGTATTCTTCTCCATAATCCTAAGAGGTGTGATTGGAAACATAGAGTTGATGGTGAGATCTATGCGACAATTCTCACTTAATGTAAAAGGTGAGTTTCGATCAAGTTATGGGCGAATAGGTTTTATGGTGTCTTATAAAAACACTCCATTGACGAATTAATAAAAAATAGTACATATAGAAAGATTCTTACGAATATAACCTAGTAAAATATGCTATAAAATAATAATTTAAACTTAAAAGAATAATAATTTTTAATTACGTCCCCGAGGTGTAGGATAGTCGGTGACGGAGTGTGTTGTTAAGCCACTCCGTGTTGTTAAAGTCACCGGTTCGAAACCTGCGGGGACAAAAAATCCAACCATGTTAAGGGTTGGTGTGGCTCAGGCCGGGTGCGATCCCCGG
>SNQJ01S0061166.1:0-14164 GCA_010110895.2 Picea sitchensis | reverse complement strand
AAAAAAAAAAAAAATTTAATTACACTCAATCAAATTATTATATATTTTTATTAATTTATTATTATATATTTTTATTATAATTAAATCATTATTTAATTTTAATTATTATTATTTTTTCATTTATATATATATTTTAAAAAATTCTAAGTTATTACTTAGTATAATATTTTAATACTTGTATTTGTATGAATGTTTGGTGAAATTATATTTTATGAAAAGGTATAGCTTCAATGGCTTTTGATCTCATACCCATAGTGAAATGCTATCAAGATTATATTGTGGATTGAAATACCATGCCACATAAATAACTTTGGTATATATCATGTACTTCAATGGCTTTTTGATGTCATGCCCATAGTAAAATGCTATCAAGATTGTATTGTGGATTGAAATACCATACCATATAAATAACTTTGGTACATATCATTTACTACATGATCTTCAAAGCTTCCTATATTAACTTTGGTACATATCATTTACTACATGATCTTCAAAGCTTCCTATATTATATTATATGTTTACACAAATTACATGATCTTCAAAGCTTCCTATATTATATGTTTACACAAACTAAAAGTCATTGTCATTATTATATTTCACATTTTAGCAATTTCAAATTAAACCAAGTACTATCAAGATTGTAAGCTTCACATAACTTTAATACATATCATTTACTACATGATCTTCAAGGTTTCCTATATTATATTTTTACACAAATTAAAAGCCGTTGCCATTACCATATTTTATATTTTAGTAATTTCAAATTAAACTAAGTACTAGATGCATCATCTTGTATTGCTATTCCTATTAAAGTAGAAATAATAATTCTTACAATATAGAAAACGTTAAGTGATTTTACAAAATATTGATGAAATTTTATTTCATTTAAATGATTGTTTAATGTTTATTTTCCATGTATTATTTCTCACAATGTTCATCGTGTCACAACGTTGATGAAACCAATGATAATGGATACACATAATTTAACTTCTAGTTAAATATACTACTTATAATGTTTTAACACCTTTTTTTAATGACATTCTTTACACTAACAAATATAATTATGAATTTATTATTTAGTAATTATATGAATGATCTAATTTTAAAATTTTAAGTTTTATGTTTTATTTTTTATATATATAAAAATGATAAAATTATTATTTATTATTTATATTAATGATAATAATTTTGAAAATATATATAAATTATTTATATTAATAATAATATTTTTGAAAAAATATATTAATAAGTATTTTAAAGATAAAAATGTACTCTTAATATTAAAAACGTTAGTTATATTTTTAATATAAAGTTAAAAATCACACATCAAATCCATCGGAAGCACTCTTAGCACTCCTATCTTCTTCTAATATAAAATAATCTTACTCCTCCTTAATAAAATATGAAAATTAAATATTAAATAATTGTTCAAATTAAAAATTTACACAAAAGACATAAAGAAATATTAAAGAATTGTAAATTAAAACTAATACACATATTCTATAAAATACAAAAAGAAATATTAAAGAATTGTAAATTAAAACTAATACACATATTCTATAAAATGCAAATGCTTTAATAAGTAGTGTAATAATCAAAGCACAAAAATATGATTTAATTTTAGGGTTAAAAAGACTAACTATAAGTATTAATTCATTGTACATGCATAAAGTAGACACACTATGCATATGCATGACATTGCACATAGGAAGATTTTTTTTTTTTTTTTTATNATCTTTTAAATTTTTAATCAATTTTTATTAATAATGTGTTGCACGTGCATAACAACCTCTCAATTATCTTGTCTTAGCGTTTCTCCAAAATAAGAAATTGGGTCCCCCTTCAATTCTTCCCACCGGAACCTTCGCATTCTCTCTATCATGCAAACGAATAATTCTGAATTTTCCTCCCATTCTACTTACCTTACCACTTCTAATTTCCCCTAAGATAACCTCCACTCGTCGATCCATGCTTCGGTGAGTCCCCTCTTACCGCGTTGATACATAGCGTACCGACGCGCGCATCATTTTTTCCATCGTCACATCGACGCGCCATTGATTTCTTCGTCTATAAATAGGCCACTATCCTTCGAACTTAGTTGACGGGCTTTCGCCAAACCTCCCTGACACACATCTTCATCGTCGACTAAGTTCGCATGATCAACACCATCTCACTGATATGGATCATAGGATTACTTTCGTCGCATGCATACCTTTCACTATCTAACTTCCTTTCACTTTCGTTGATGCATCGCCTTTCAATAGTGCTCCTCCCATTCGCTTCGTTGAACTACATATCTACGAGGTTCATCTCTTCTTCGTCGATGCATTGCTTGTTGGTAGGATTCCATCACCTATCCCTGATGCATCAGTGGAAAGATATCGACCCCTCATCGTCACCAAGTGCATCGACGATGATCTTCTCCCTCTCGCCAACGCTGACTAGGTCAATGTGGCCCACCTTCGTCTTGAGGTCTATCTCATCCTCGTCTGGCTCAGAACCTTCTTGTTGCGCCAATTAGGAAGTCTCCTAAGCATTCCCAATGACTAAACTCTCCACGCCTATCTAGACAGTTGGTCATTGATTGCCTATCTCACTTGACCCACTTCAGATTACAATCGTAATCAAGTTTGTAATGTCCTCAATGACTTTCCTCGTGCACATGGTACTAGCTTGTTTGATTTGTGTTTCTTGATGTTATGACTAAATATTCGTTGTGAAAGCATCGCCTAGCATCATATGGGTTAACCACAACATTTATTGGCCTTGCGTTGGTTCT
The DNA here is from genome assembly GCA_010110895.2 of Picea sitchensis. NCBI lineage: Eukaryota > Viridiplantae > Streptophyta > Pinopsida > Pinales > Pinaceae > Picea > Picea sitchensis. The sequence goes on along the minus strand of SNQJ01S0061166.1, from coordinate 11,385 downwards.
GAAACACACTTCGCAAGAAATTTGATCCTCCTAACTCTTACACAGCGCTAAGTGTTTCAAATGTCAATTCGCTATTTTGGAAGATGTATAATTTTGAGCTACTGATGCATCACTGCAACGTCAATGGATGAACTAAGTCCCTATACATCACAGATGGCACAGGAATTGACGAAAATTTAATTTGGGCGAAGTAGCAACAAAAACGGGGTCTGAACTTTCATTTGAAAATGTCCTTGCTCGCAACTTTGGGTACTCGTCAAAGTGTATTTGTCATTCCTTAAGCAGGCTAGTTGTAAGAATTACGTGATTAAGATTCCAATGCAATCGATGGAATCGAAATCTGAGGTCTGGAAGTGCCAAAATGATTGCCAAGAATTTCTCGCCAAGCAAGCCTCGTTAACTGTGTCCATCATTAAAAAATGGATCCATTTAAATGCTTGATTAACATGTTTACTTATCTTAATAGAACCATATATTTGTACTCTATGTGTTGCAAAAAATGGCACCTCAATCGGACGTCGTACGAGAAAGTTATGATCTTTCGAATTGAAGCTCTTGTTGTTTCTTATCAATAAATGGACACTTAGAAATTATTTCAAGTTGTCTTGCTTCATATCGAAGGAGATGATGGGAACCAGTTTAGTTTATACCATAATAGTTCTTCAAAAGTACTATGTTTGACATTGGAGGAGTTCCCATGAACTCCTCCAAAAAAATTTGAAATATTCTATGAATCCATCGGAGGAGTTCCCATCAAATCCTCTCATATAAAGCAGAGGAGTTAGTTCAAATCCCTCCGATACAGAGAGGAGGAGTTAGTTCAAACTCCTCTGATACAAAGTGGAGGAGTTTAATCAAACTCCTCTGAAACAAATCAGAGGATTTAGTTCAAACTCCTCTGATACATATCAAAGGAATTCCCATTAACTCCTCCGAAATTTCGGAGGAGTTCCCATCAACTCCTTCAAAATTTCAAAGGAGTTTCCATTAACTCCTCCAAAACCTACAAAAATTTCATCCATAATTTGGCCATAACTTTTGACTCGGGAGTTTTTTTGCGTGTTCTTTATATTGTTCGAAAGGTATTTTTGAGCTCTGCAACTTCCTAGTTATATGATTTGAGAAATTACTCACCTATAGTATACATTTTTTTGGATTAATATCAAAAACTTTGTTCATAGCCCTAAAGAACACCACACCTCAACCGCGAGCAGAGGAACCATGAATTGAACTCAAGGAAGTTTATACAAAGCATTGATTACTTATATTTCATTTTTATGTGTTAAATTTTTTTTTTAATAAATATCTCTCTGAGATCACTTATCTACAATATGTTGAATGGTTTCAGGTGTTGATGTCGAGAGGAGGATGCACTCAACATCCTTACAATGTGATCTACATCCAAGGACAATAGAACATTAAGGACAACATCAATTGTCACAACAGTGGGAAGTAGCGAAAGGAATTTGATTCCAATGGTTGAAGAGAAGGTTTGAACCCCATGATGATTGATTGTCAAACTTGGACAACCAAGATGTTTCAATGTCCAAACTAGTCATTACAGTGGATGAGAGGCACTATAGCCAAAATCCACGATGGCCCACCCACACTAAAGGACAAATTCGAAATGTAAATGCTATCTTTTCCCTCTCATCATTACAAAGGGAACAAAGACAAAATATGGAAAATTAAATTTCATGGAGAAAGGCGAAAGGCGAAAGGCCAAGGGTCACATTGACCTCCAATAAATACCAGAATTGTATCCAAGAGAATGGATTTTTTGGGCTCTTCAAACATTGTACACTTCTAAACTATTTTGGGTATATAGTGTCAACTAAAATTGGAGAGTTTTCCTTAGAGTTTTCATGTACTATTGTTGAAACTGTTAATACGGAGAAGCCATGAGGGACAACTTTTGATAGAGAGAAAGACTCACATGTGTTGTTGTTCTGCTATGAACTATTTCAAGTAGAATGTTTGTTGTTCACATGGCCTGTAAGAGCATGTTTGTTTATGGATTATTCTAACACAATATGTGTTCTCTTTCATTTTTGTTATTCTTCATTATTTCTCATGCCCTTAGCATATGAGCTGTCAATGTATGTGATATAGTGACTTACACTATTCTAGTTATATACTCATGTGTATTTGTTATCTGACTTTATTTCTTCATTTCATCTATCTAGGTGAAGCTATTGGTAGAGTTAGTTTCATTCTATAACTCATTCACTTATGTTAATTCACTCCTAGCTATGATAGGGTATATTAGAAGTAGATTAGATACATGCATTTACATAGTCTACATTTACATCTTCCTCCTGCATAACCATCCATCACTCACCTTCATCGGTGGATTGGTTCGCAACTGATAAAACCAAACTAGCAATGGTTGTCGGGCCAAAATCCAGAGGGGTTCCCTATTCCAAATGGTGAGAGTTCTAATTGGGACTTCTTACTAGGGGTAACCCCTTACTATTTTCGGGCGAATTGAGACCCGTCAACATAATGATAAATATATAGAAAACTTACCAAATGTACCAGGCCATTGAGAAATACATGATTGGTAAACAATAACTTAGCAAAGAATTTTGAATTTGAACTTGGCACCAAGCCATTTTGGTTAAGGGTTTCTCTGGAAGCCATGCACACACATAGATAAAGACCACATCAATATCAAAATCACAAGAAAACCCACTGCTATTAACTTTGGAAAATCCTGCCAAAAGGGCCACTTTAAAGGTGTCTTACAATGATAATGTGATCCTAGGTCAAGACTGTAGAAAAAATTAAAACCACAAAAAATGCACTTTTATTAACCGTTATAAATCAACTAAACGAGATATTAAAGACATCTTACAATGAAAATATGTGTTGGATACACCGACCACACTGAGAGGGGGGGTGAATCAGTGTAGGGCTCTTCTTAAAACTTCCCCTTCACCAAACTCCTTAGTTAGCAATCACCAATTACTCATCACTTATTGTTGTCATTTATAACCAGTTAAATGTGAACATACATCAGCAACATATACCAACAACAAATATCATCAATAATTCATCACCACAAGGAACACAAAGAACACAAGATGTATGTACAATTTTTTTTTTATTACGGACTACAATCCTTGGGTTATCAACAACAACTGAATAGAGTTACAACTCCATAAGAGCACCAGATCTACAATGCAAGACTCAGCTTACACAACTCATTACCAACTGAGAAGAGGAATCAATCCTCAACAAATACCAATCTGTCAACAGGTACATGACCTGTCATTAATGAAACATGAGTATGTACGTGTCCTACCAGTCTGTACTACAGCCTGCATATGCCTTCTGAGTAATTAGGATTTTCTCTCTATGAAAATGATCCGGAATTTATGAGAAGAATGAAATGACTACGGATTATTAACAGGTGCTTAACACAAAATAACAGAGATACAGTAAAACTAGTTTTCTATTCAATAAGGAAATAAGTTGAAACTGTAAAATGCAGTGGAAACAAGCTTGTTGGAATGGTGGCGACTTATCTCTGAGAAGAGATGTGACGGTTGTGCTCATTCACAAGAACATGATTACAATGAGGCTATGAAGGCATTTTTACAATAAACAGGAATGCAAAAAACCCTAGACATCCAAAAACCTAACCCTAAGAGATGAAGCTCCAAAAGTCATGTGGGCCGCGTTTGGGTAAGTTAGTACATCAACTTCCCGGGGTCGTAACTTTTGCATATGATCTTCTTTTTAGGCGTATGATAGCCCGTTGGAAAGGTATCATCGAGGAAATTCATTTTAGGGGAAATATCCAAAGAACTTTCATATTTCAAACCAATTTTCCCAAAAAACATCGTTTAGGGCCTCAAAACGGCTCCGGAAGTGAAAACTGCTAAAAATAGTAAATTACCAAAATTGCCAGAAAACTGTTTTGAGCCAGTTTGAAAAGGTGGGTGGCCACCGATATCCACCTGGATCAGAAAAACTCATATCCTTTATAGAATTCAGTCACATCTACTTATGTCTTTCATTGTCCAATATAAACCATAACCAATCACAACACATCTATGCTCTCCCACAACTTACTCATGCTCCTCAACCATACAATATGAATGCCACTTAATCATGTATAAGCAACCAATATATTATGTCAATCATATTAGTACTAAAACATAAGAGTGTTTCTCACTCTATCAATCAACCAACATAACCATATCACAACATCCATACCAAGAATTCCTTAAGCATTCACCATACAATAAGCAAGAGTATCTATCAAGACAACTATGTAACCATACTCTAGTTTCTATGCCAGATCTGAGCCCATAGAATGCAGATCTGGAACTTTCTTCAAACTTCAAGAACCTGGCATCAACTCACACTCAAGTCTCCATTGGCGTCCATGAGAACTTGCAATCCCTCTCTTAATCATAATAGATCTTCAAGTTATGTTCAAGAGATGATTTTCACAAGAAACCCTTGCTTCTTATTTATACTCTCCAAGTAGCTTCCTTAGAAGCATCTTTTAGGCCACTTTGTCTACATAGCCACTTTGTCCACATAGTCACCTATGTCCAACTTTGCCCAATTTTCCACTTGTCCGTGTATCCAATAGCCACTTGACCACTTAACCCATTTTCCTCATTTTAGGGTTAATGACGCAGACCCCCAGACCCGCAGGTCAGAATCCGCACAGGATCTTTTCCTTTCGGCCTTGAGAGCTCGAATTGGCTCTTCTATTTCCCTTTCGGGAAATCAACACCCACAACAAACCTCGAGGAATTTCCTCGTTGACTTCGGGATATCGGATCTCGCGATTTCTTGAATCCCGTGGTCGAGCGCCTTACCTCTTCGACCTCCGAAACCCGAAAATACTAATACTTGGCTCTTATGATGTCAATTTCAGCTTTTTGGCTTTCACGAATTCGGGAGTTGAGATGACGTGCGACTCTACTCTCGTCTCCTCGACTCCCGAACTGCCGACTTCCGATTTTCTGAAATGAAAATGTCCTGGTCTTCCCTTTCTCTTCGCGATTTCGAGGTTTCAAACACCGAAATGTGCTTTCACTATGTCCTCGGGGCTCTTGAACTTCCGAACCCCAAAATACCGAAAAGACGTCTCTTGAAACCCTTTTCGGACTTTCGCATACCGGGTTTTCCTCTTCACTATATCCGTTCTCTCGTCAACCGGATTCTCGATATGCCGAATCCCGAAATGCCAAAACTCTAAGGTTCCGCTCTTAAAGAGATCAACGACTGTGGACTTTCCCTCGATCCAACGGTCAACGCAATTTCCCGTACCGGGAGTTCGATGCGTCAAGATCGAACCCTATGTCCTCTCCACCTTTCGGTCTCTGAAGTCTCGAAATGCCGAAATGGACTTCAACTCTCCTGGTTTCACGAACCTCGACAGGAAGTCTCATGTCCTTCCACGTGTCGCCTTCTCCTTGTTTCGGGTTTTCGAGTATCGGGAGTTTGGAACTCTCGAATCACCTTATGTCTTCACAATCTCCGGTTTCCCGAATTCTGATATAACATCCTCTCAATCTAAGAACCTATATGAATTTGGATTTTCGGGCACTGGGAGTCCAAGACTCTCGATCCCAGAACACTGCCCTCTCGGGTTCCCGAATCCTGAAACATCGAATTGCCGAAATTCACCCTTCACACTATTTCGTGTTTCGCAACTTCGGGGATTCTTATGGGAAGAACTTGAATTCCTTGTCAATAGGAATGTCGAAATGTCGACTCCCGAAATGCCGAAATCCTCCGTCGCTACTTCTGATTTCGGGTTTTCTTCCCTGCTGTGTCCCGATCTCTCCCCCTCAGGACTTCCAAAACCCCGAACTCCGAAGTTTCGAAAACTTAACTTGCTTCTCCTTACTTCTACACACGAAAACCTCTTTTCGCGTTTCGGGGATTTGATCAACCAAGGATTTGGCTTACACTTTAGACTTTTGAACCCCAAAATGTCGAAATGATTTGACATCCCAACAAGTCAAGATCACGACCCCTTATCTGCCTTGCAACTCCTCTAGATCCTATGGTTCTCGCTATTTCGAGAATACTCCTCGGAGAATTCTAACCATCCAATCTCTTCTTCAAAGATCCTTGGTTCTATTAGACCTGTGATCCTTTTTCTGAATCTGGCCTCTGCACAATGACCGAAACTCCTCTTCTGCTCTTCAACACTTTGAAAGTTCTATCCCTCCTGATCTTCCTTCTGCAAACTCAAATATCCTCAGAGATTTTTGCATGCACTCCTTGCGGCACTTCTTCAAATACTCTAAGTATTTGAGTACTTTGACTCTGTGCAACTCCTTGCGATAACAGTCTTCAACCTCCTCCTTGGTTGATAAATTCTGGACTTCCAACCAGCCTGCGCACACCTTGCACAACTTCTATGCCTGACTCACACTTTTGCGGAAAATGAAAACAACGGTATCCCTCCTGAGCTTTCAGAGATGAAATCTGATCCCGTCAATGCTCTCCTTGCGGACGCTTCACTGCACTCCTTGCAGGAACTTTTACTCAAGAAGAGAAACAATTGAAACTCATTTCCTTACTCTCTCTCAGACTTCAAACACTTAACATGAAATCATACATACATAGCATAACAGCAAATGTACAACAAAAAGAGCAAAATAACCATAAGCATAGCATTCAACATATACACACAAAAAGAATTTGAACACCATGAGTCTGAATCAAAGCTTCATATATTAATTTCATAACTTTTGTACATGGGTTCTTCTACACAGCTCTCTGCTTCTTCTCTTCTATGCTCTCTTCATACATTTGATAATAATACAAATGATACAAATGAGGGTGTCTATATTTGTTTTCCCTCCAGCTCCTAAAACTGTCTAATCTAGAATTTCAAATCTACCTACTTACATTAACTATGCATAAATGCCTCTATCTACTACAGATGAGAGCGGATTGCTCAAGATTTGTTTACAATTTTGGAAGTACGATTTTCTTAACTATTTCATTTATGTCTATGCATCCAAACTTTCAAAAACATTTCAAACGTTTTCAACATGTGCCAAAAATGAAATGGCGTTTGTCCCACGCTCGCTTGCTGTTGGCGATGCTCCTACATCATACTCCCTTGCTTGAAAATCTTCATGGACTCCTGTTCATGAGCTCCTTCACTATCTGTCAATGCTTCTGAGTTTCTGCTTCATTCTCTCAGCTAGCATCTTCTACTGGATGCCCCTTCCACTTGACCAAGTATTCAAAATACTCTTTTCTCCCGATCCTCTTGCTAACTCTCTTGTCAAGTATACTCTCCATCTGTGGTTTTTTAGCTATAGGCATTTGTTTATCCCACTGAACCTCTATCTTCTCCTTATCTGCTCCTGCTTCTCCAGCTTTATAAGGGTACAAATCTGAGACATTGAATATTGGTGAAATTTCAATGCCCTCGGGTAATTCAATCTCATATGCATTTGCCCCAAATTTTATGATGATCCTGCATGGTCCAATTTTCTTCATTTTCAGTTTGTTATATGTTCCCCTTGGGAACCTTTCCTTTCTCAAGTGTGCAAGAATCAAATCACCAACTTTGAACTGAAGTTCTCACCTGTGTTGATCTGCTCTGTTCTTATACTCCTAGCTTGAATTCTGCAATCGCTCCTTCACTTGACTATGAATTTCCTTCATCACCTCTGCAAAATCCTCTGCACTAGCGCTTCTTGTCTCATCCGATTTTGAATCCTTCAATTCAGAAACTCCTCTCGGCTACATGCCATAAACAATCTAAAATGGACTCTGCCCTGTGCTTCTGTTGATCGAATCATTATAAGCAAATTCTGCATGTGGCAGAATGTGATCCCACTGACTGTGGTGTTCAGTCACTAGGCTCCTGAGAAGATCTCCTAAACTCCTATTTACCACTTATGTTTGTCCATCCGTCTGAGGATGATAAGCCGAGCTAAATGACAGTTTTGTTCCTAGCTTATTCCACAAAGTCCTCCAGAAATGTCCCACTAACTTGGTATCTCGATCTGAAACTATGCTCCTTGGTAAGCCGTGAAGTCTGACAACTTCTTTGAAAAACAAGTTCACAATGTGAGTTCTGTCACTGGTTTTCTGACATGGTATAAAGTGTGCCATCTTAGAAAATCTATCTACCACCACAAAGATTGAATCAAACCCTCTTTGCGTTCTTGGTAGCCCTAACACAAAATCCATGCTCAATGCATCCCACGGCCTCTCTGGTATGGGTAACGGCTGATACAACTCTGTATTATGTATTTTCCCCTTTGAGTGTTGACAAATTTTGCATCTGTCCACAAATATTTTGACATCGGTTCTCATCCCCGGCCCAAAATATGAGTTGTTTAATTTCAAGAACGTTTTATCGTGACCGAAATGTCCAGCCAATCCTCCACTGTGTTTTTCTTTCAACAGATTCTCCCTCATGGAGCATTTTGAAATGCACACTTGATTACCTTTGAATAATAATCCATCTTGGATCATATATTCAGCCCATTGACTTCTGTCCCTGAGAATTGGATTCTCAGATGCCTCATACGCCTCTTTGAAATCTGGATCATCTCTGTACATATCCTTGAGATTATCAAAACCCAATGTTTTGACTCTGAACTCTTGCATAAGAAAAATTTTCTTGCTCAAAGCATCAACAACCTTGTTAGCAGTTCCAGAAATATGTTTAATTAAAAAAGTAAAATTTTGCATATATTCAACCCATTTGACATGTCTTTGGTTCAGCTTTTCCTGTTGGGTTACAAATTGCAAATCATGATTGTTACTGTATAAGACAAACTCTTTAGGAACCAAATAGTGTCTCCACTTTTTCAGCGCTTGTATGACCGCATAAAACTCCTTATCATATGTGGAATATTTAATCTTTGCCTCATTCAGTTTCTCACTGAAGTATGTGATTGGTCTGTCATCTTGACTCAAAACCGCTCCAATTGCAAATCCACTAGCGTCACATTTGACCTGAAACGTTTTGTTGAAATCTGGCAACACCAGAATTGGTTGTTCTGTAATCTTCTTTTTCAACAAATTGAAGATTTTCTCTGCTTCTTACGTCCAATGGAAAGATTTATGTCTTTTCTTCACCGTGTCCATCATCGATGCACTAATTCCACTGAAATTTCTGATAAATTTCTTGTAGAAACTAGCTAATCCATGAAAACTTCGAACTTCAAATATATTCTTCGGCGATGGCCAATTCTTAATCACCTCCACTTTGTCTAGCTCCATTTTTAGCTTATCTGCGGAGATAACAAACCCCAAATAAATGAGCTCTGTCCTCATGAATGATGATTTATTCATATTTATCAACAACTTCTCTTGTTGTAGTCTCTTCATCACTGTAGCCAAATGCTTCAAGTGCTATGTTTCTGTTCTGCTGAAAATCAGTATATCGTCAAGGTACACAATGGCGAATTTTCCATTGAACTCCTTCAAGACATCATTCATCAGTCTCATGAAAGTACTAGGCGTGTTTGTTAATCCAAACGGCATGACAATCCATTCATACAACCCTTCATTTGTCTTGAATGTTGTCTTCCATTCATCACCTTCTCTCATACGAATCTGATGATAACCACTTTTCAAATCAATCTTTGAAAAAAATAATTCTCCACATAAGCAATCCATCAAATCATCCATCCTTGGTAATGGAAATCTATATCTGATGGTAATCTTGTTGATTTCCCTTGAGTCTGTACACATCCTCTAACTTCCATCTTTCTTTGGGCTAAGCACTGTTGGAATAGCACATGGACTCAAGCTCTCTCTAATCAACCCTTTGTCCATTAAATCCTGGACCTGTCTCTTGACCTCCTCATTCTCCTGCGGTGTCAATCTATACGTTGCTTTGTTTGGTAAACTAGCTCCAGGTATAAGATCAATGTGATGACTTATACTTATGATTGGCGGCAACAAACAAGGTAGTTCGTCCACTACTATTTTGGCAAACTCCTCCAACAACTTCTGGATTTATTCTGGTAAATCATCCACTCTTGTACTGGTTAAAACAATCTGAGGTTTCCTCACCATGACGAATTGTGTATCTTCCTTCTTCTTAACCTCTTTAAGAAATTCCTTCCCACTCATAAGAAGTATAGTGTTACTTACTTCTGGTTTTGATTCTTTATCCTTAATCGGAAGTAACATGTGAGTTCTCCCATTCTTCTCTAGGGTGTATGTGTTCTTTCTTCCATCATGAATCACATTCCTGTCATATTTCCACGGTCTACCCAGCAATAGATGACAAACATCCATGGGAATGACATCACATAGTATTTCATCCTTATATCCACCTATTTTAAACTCAACTAAACATTGTTTAGTGACATTTACCTGGTGTCCTTTTTGTAGCCATGAAACTCTGTATGGGCTTGGATGTTCAATCGTCTCCAACTCCATCTTTTCTACCATCTCCATAGAAATGAGATTGTTCATGCTTCCACTATCCACTATGACTTTGCATACCCTGTCCTTGGTCTTGCACGTTGTTCGAAACAAATTGTTTCTTTGGGATGGATTTTCTGCCTCCTTCTCTGGCGTTAAGAGAACTTTTCTCATCATCAGTGATCTCCCACCTTCTGCATCCTCTGCCTCAACACTCTATCTTTGTGCTTTGGCAATGTGAGTCTCACCTCCTTCTTTCTTCTTATTTGGACATTCATAAGACTTATGCCCATTCTTCCCGCAGGTAAAGCATTTTATTTCGCCACCTCGGCCTCTTCCCCTTCCTCTAGTTTGAGGAAAAGTATTTATGTCTGCATAATATCCTCTTTGTGAGCTTCCACCTCTCTCAGTCTAAGTTTGAGGTTTCTTCCATTCCTCTTTAGGTTTCTGATTCCTATCTTGAACAACTATTTTGCCTCTAGCTTGGCTTCTGCCTCGGCCTCTTTGACCTTGCTTTCGGCTCAGCTTCTCTTCAGCTTTCAAAGCCATCTGATAAGCATCTTCCACCGTCCGAATGGACATCATGCTCATCTCATCCTGAATGTCGTATATCAAACCATTCATATATCTGGAAACCTTTTCATCGTCACTTTATCGATGACCTGCTCTGATGTTTATCCTGTAGAACTCTTCAGTGTATTCTTTCACTGTCATCAACTTCTGTCTCAAATTTTGCATTCTCCGAAACAGAGTAATTTGATAATCCTTGGGAATGAATTTTGTCTTCATCTTTGCGACCATTCTATCCCAACTTTTGATTTTCTGCTTTCCCTTGCAGCGTCTGTCATCTTGTAGTTCATCCCACCACAATGTTGCATGTGTTGATTAAGGTTGGTTGTCATTGATGTCAACCCTTGAAGAAAGACCTGTAGCACAAAGTTTTGGGTAATGGACCCAATAGTGTTTGATGTAAATATGACTCATTATTGTTTTTTC